>JAQZBX010027390.1:0-28394 GCA_029593785.1 Cabassous unicinctus
GTGGGCTTGCTCGGTTTCCTGGAAGAAGACTTCTTGGAAGTGGCGTGAGCTGCTCTTTATCATAGCCTAAGCAGTCATGTAAAAGGGGGGTTGAGAGGGGGCAACCTGTTAGAGTTGATAAGGTGCCGTTGGGAGTGGGCAGCCTGTTAGGGTTGATAGAGGGGGCAGCCTGCCAGGGTTGGCAAGGTGCTGGAGGCTGTTATGGTTGATAGAGGAGGCAGCCTGCTAGGGTTGGCAAGGCGCTGGAGGAAGCAGAGGGGGAGGGAGCAGGTGAGGTGTTTTCCTACATCTATTTGTAGTTGCCAAACCTCCTCATGAACCTCCAGGTGTGGCTTCTCCTGGACTGGGTGCAGGTGGTGCAATGTGCAAAAATATGTGCTTGTTTAATCCTGGGGTCCAGGCACCCAGCAAGGAAAAGGAGTAAGAATCAAACAACAACTGGGCTCATATTGGTGGCTACAGGCTGAGGTAGGGTGCCTTCTCCCGGTCTGGTGCCCCGAGCTACCTTTCCAGATGACTGGAGAAATCTTTCTTGTCAAACTACCCCAAGGAATCCTTAAACAGGAGGATTCCATCTTTGCTGCCAGCAAATGTCTGCCTTTCATATCAGTTTCACTTGCTTATCTGAAGTTGCAACCATAGGGATGGATCTGGATCACACCAGAACAAGGTCACTCCTGCTGGCCATTCCAACCCAGCTTCATCCCGGCTCCCCTCAGACCACACAGATTAGGGCCCAGGGAGTGAGGCATGAGTGGTGGCTCAGAGGCGCCCTCCATGTAGCAGCACAGCAAATTGCTCTGGCCACCTGCCACACAGTGAATTCTGAAAATTCCCCAAGGCACCCCCAGACTACCAGGCCCTACAATGACTGGGGCCAGACTGGTGGCACCCCATCCAAATTTTCACTGGCCTGAAAGTTCTCTATCTCTGTATTGTGGGGCATGGAAAGATTTGGTTGTTTGAGGGTCCCATGATATGGAACCAGGTAGGACTGTGGCTTGACCAGGGGCGACCTTCTCCACCCACCCTCTATAACCTACGTTGGTCCTGGTAGAAGGGGACCAAATTTTGCTGGCCCACCCACCCTTGTGGAATCACTGAAATGAATGCACTGGACAGAGTGGTGGTTGCCCTTCCTTTTATCTGCTGCGACACTCTCCAGGGAACTGCTTCATGCAGATGTGTGCCAATGCCCAGATGACCTTGCCTTCGCTGTTGGCCTTCTGTACAGCAGCGGTGTCCAGCTGTTGGATCCCAACCCAGGCAACTTTGTTTGGAGACCCAGGGAAATGATTTAAAAGCAACCACCAGGTGGTACCAGACAACTGAAGTGCAAGTTACCCAGAAGGATCTCTATCACAGGGTTGAGAGAGGGACCTGTCTTCTCCTCTGACTCCATCTCAAACCCCATCACACTTGTGCTCAAAGCCTAAACGAGGACATTACAGTGACTTGTGGATTGCCATTTTTTCAGGCTACACATGGGACCCTGGGCTCTGGCGGCAAGAAGATGGGTCAGCAGATGATCGCAGAAATTAGGCTGGCTGGGGTCTGGAAGGGATCTGGAGACATCTTTCCGCCTTGCCCGACAGTCAATTCCCTTTTCCCCTCTCTGATGTGGCCATTCATCAATTTGACCAACAGCTAAATTTAACTCATGCCTTCCCCATTTCCCTCTATCTCCCCCAATCTGGCCACAGGGTCACCCTTCCTCTTTGCACCTCCTCTCTGGTCTCCCCACTATCACCTGCCCCATCCTCAAATTCAGCATCTTGTCTTAAAATGCAAATATTACTCCATCATTTCCTGTCTCAAAACCCTTCAGTGCCAACATCTGCTCTTAGAACAAATCCCAAGACTTCCCACGTGGATGTAGTGACCTGGCCCCTGGCAGCCACCCTGACCTCTTTGATGTTCCTCCTTCTACATTGGGCTGCACCTCCCAGGCCTCCATGTCCTGTGGACACTCTTTTCCATCCCCTCAGGCCATTGCTCACTTGGCCCCTCTACCTGGAGGGCCGTCCCAGTTCCTGGTATCAAATTTGATGTTACCCCTTCTGACCACCATCCTCCAATCCTCCAATCCTCCAGTGTAAATTAGTTTCTCCTCCTAATAATCTCTCAAATCAATTTCCTTTCCTTCAGAGCATTTAGTGTAAATTAATTTCACACAAAATTGTGGCTTTGTTTAAAAGACTCCTTGGGGAAGGAACCTGGTCTGACTCACTCAAACTGCAGCTCCAGCTCCTAGAAAATGCCTGGAACATAGTGAGTGCTCAGTACAGACTTTTGAATGAATGAATGAATGAATGAGTGGATGAATTCCAAATCCTTCCTGTTCCCTGGCTGGTCCCTGGAGCTGGAGTAATGAACAGGACCTGGTCTCAGCCCTTTCAATCCTTATGATCTCATAGGGCAACAGCATATAAATAAATAAACAAAATGGCAGCCCAGCAGCCTATGGCAAAAGTACTGGAAGGGAGAAGAACAAGGGAGGGGTGAATTGCCCTATGTTTGTCCATGATGGTTTCAGGGAGAATCTTAAACCTAATTGGGCTCTGAGGGATGAGTAAGAGTTTGCTTAGCATTGAAGGCATGGAAGAGCATTCTCAGTAGAGGGAACAGAATGTGCAAAGGCCAGGATTGTTTTTGAGAATGGTGGGCTGAGTGAGCCTGGACTATAGCAGTGTATTCACATATGGCCTCAACAAGGCCAGAGAGGTCAGCAGCGGCTAGGCTTAGAGGGATCTTGAAAACAAGACCAAGGTGTGGAGAATCTATCTTTAATGTGATGGCAGAGGCAGGGTGGAGGTCTTAGGAGGTTTTTCAACTTTAAAAAGAATCAATCAGATAGCCCAGGAGAGTTTGGAGGCAGGGAGACTAGGGAGGAGGCCATTGAAGTCCTCTGGAGAGATGTGATGATGGCCTGGACTGGGGAATTGAGGGATGAATGGGGGAGGGTCACATGGGGCAGAGATAGATGCTACAATTCTGATGGGTCCAGATGGTTCCTTCTCAGTCACAATGGAAGCCCACAACCCCTTGGAAATGATTAATTTGGTAGTTATCATAGTCTGTTAATGCCCAGAACTCAGGTCAGGCAGAGGTGGGGGAAAAGCCTGGTCATGCTCTTCCCACTGTGTGACCTGGGCAGGTCACTCAGGCCCCCTTACTCAGAATTTGACTGGAAATGACGGAGATGAACACAGCAAAGTCCCCATCATCTCCAAGCAAATGATGGGGAAGTGCCCTAAGAGAGATACAGACTAACAGCATTGGGAGCAGTTTCTTCCAGAGAAGTCTTTCTGGTAGAGGTGGCACAGCAGTGCTCCCTACCTCCTGCTCGTTATGACTCTTTCTCTGTATCTCCACCTGTCACTGCTCTTCCCTGGCCCAACTCCCATACCTCAGTCTCTCTGCCCTGAAGGGAGGAGTGAGGGATGCACACCCTGCCTAGGTGTGTGGCTCAGATCCTTCAAGTCACCTCTTCCCTCCCAAGTCTCTCCTTCACTCCTGGTGCCCACCCTCCATCCCCAAACACCATCCAGCCAGAGCAGCCAAGCTTGAGCAATGAGAAGGGAAAACTGGAGCTTAAGTCTAGCATGGGTCACCCTGCAGAGGAAAAAGTTAGTTTTGATATAGCAGCCTGGGATGCAACTGAGGCTGCTGCTATCCTGATGTCTGAGAGGGCATCTGAGGATAAAGGCTACAGACAGCATAGAGGCTAGGAAGAGGGATGCTGAAGGGACCAAGGGACCTGTGCATGGTTCACCCCCTTGGACAAGAGGGTGAAATGAGAGTTTCCAGGTAAGACCTGGCCTGCTCCCTCACCGTACCCTTGTGCCCAGGTCACTGGCCTCTGGGTCTGTGGATCTTGTAACCTTGTCAACCTGTGGGAGCCCCAGGGTGGGGAAGGAGCCATGGGCTCTGCCACACCACAGAGCCTGCCAGGAAAACCTATGGGGTGGTGGTGAGAGCAACCAAAACAATAGGTAAAGCATGTTGTTGGAGGATACACAGCAAATGGATGATGACCAGTTCCTGTCAATGATTGTGCTTCTGATAAAGACACTTTAAAAATACTAATACTAATAATCAGAGGTTGGGCACCTACTGTGTGACAGGTGCATCTGAGCACTTTACAGAGCATGATTGCATCTCACCTTCACAACATCTCCTTGGGGTGTAAGACATGACTGAGGCTCAGAGAGAAAACACTGATCCAAGTTCACTCTCTGCTGCTAAGAGAGGCAGAGTTGGGAGGTGTGTGCAGGTGGATCAACCTCAAAACCCATCACTAACCTCTGCACTGCTCTGCCTCAAAAGGCATTCACTGGGGCAAAAAGGATTGATAATGATTATGATAACGATATACTAACACTCAGCCATAGGACTTACAAATAGCAGGTACTATGGGATTAGTAAATTTGTAATTAAGAAACTTCCTCCCTCAGGGACAGAGCCTACCTCCTTCCCCAAGACCTAGAGCAATCACACTAGCCAAGCATTTAGTGAGTGCCTACTGTGTGCCAGTCCTCTGTGAATTAACTCTTTCTTCTTAAAGGCCCTGTTGGAGAACCTAGATTGTGAGCAGTGACAGAGGCCTGGTGGTCCAAATCTTACCTCCAGTCTCCTGAAGGGGAAACTGAGGCCCAAGGGAAAAGAAGAGACTTGATGATGTATCTGTGTAGTGAGGGCGGAGGAATTTGTGTTTTAAACCACCTCTCCAGGTGATTCTGGTGCCTCACAGGTGTAAGAATCCCTGGCAGGTGAACTCAAGCAGACATGAATTCCAGTTCCTACTCTGTCATTCACCTGCTGGGTGCCCTTGGGAAGTGTATTCTCCACTCTGAGCCTGTTTTCCCCAACCGTGCAATGAATGGTTGGGATATTCAAGATTGTGGGTGCAAAGCCTAAAACAGTGATCCAAGTTGGTGATGGAGAAATGACTGCTTCCATATTATCATCATCATCAGATCACTGGGACTAGGCCACACTGGTGACTCTCAGCCTCTCAAACACACTGTGTCTTGTCATACCTCACAGCCTTTGGACATGTTGTTCCCTCTGCCTGGAAGGCCCTTACTCTTTCCTCTTTGACTATTTCCTGACTTCCCCCTCCCTTAGTGATCTACTTTCATCACACACCTTCAAATTCCCCCTGGTAGCAGTTACCCCAGGATAGTTAACTATTTTGAGGACTATTTTATTGAAATCTGTCCCCAGTGTACTCTGACCTCCAGCAGGGTAGTAGCTGTGTTTTTTTTTCTGCCTATGGTAGCACAGTACCTAGTACAATGCAGATACTCTGGAAACATTTGTTGACTAAGTGGGACAAAGTAGGGGCAGAAGATCCTCAAAGTGAGGCTTCCAAAGGGCAGGGACCTCGAAATAATACCTGGTCCTGGCTCAGAGAGGTTAATAGTCCAAGCTGCCAGATTCTGCAGGGCATACCTGGTTGGCTGGGTAACTTAATTAAGCCCTGCACAGGGGATGAACCCTGCTGGCAGATGGTAGATGAGATGGGGCATGGGGACCCATGTATGCTAGGAAGAGTCAAAGTGAATGCCTTCCCAACCCTAAGTCCCATGTACTTGTCCAAAGCACATCTATATCCCTGGCCTCCCTTCATCTTCAGAGCAGCCCCTGGAGCAGGCTGCTTTTTTGCCTGTGAAGAAAAGGGGAGGTAACAGGACAAAGGTCATGCTGCTGTCTGGTGGTGGAGCTGGGACCCTGGGCTCCTGTGTCCCCTCCTCTGTTTGTTCCCCTTCCTTCATCTTCTCCACAGCAATTCCCAATGATTGAACAAAGCTCCAGATTTTATATTTGCTGAGTGCTTCCCCACCTTCCCTGCCATCTCTGCAAGGAGATTTGTTCTCTAGCCCAAGGAATTCTCTCAGGCTGAGTGCCCCAGCCCTAGTTGCCTGTAACACCTGAACTAGATGCACGAAGTGACTAAGAATTAAAGAAGGATCCCTCAGGACAGCTGTCACCTGCACAAACACACACACACACACACACACACACACACACACACACACACACACACACATACTGCAAAGCCCTTGCAGAGGAGACATGTGTTCATGGCTCTTTTCCTCTATTCCATGATTTCTCTTAATTCACTCAACCATCCTTCCATTCACATACATTTGATTAGTAACTGCTATGGGGCAGCATTACTCTTGGCTCTGGGAGACAGCAGTGAACAGAAGGGATGGAACCCCTGCTCCCAGGAAGCCACCCAGTAATGGGAAAAGATGAGAGCACATGAACCACCGACCACATGGTATCAGTGGTGATGGGCATGAAGACGACTCAGACAGCACAAGGAGAGGATTGCAGGCAGGAAACAGGATAGACAGGATACAACAGCAAATCAGGCAGCAATTTCAGAGACTGGTCAGAAGGGCCTCTCAGAGGAGGGAAAATGTGAGCTAATGCCTGAAAGAAGTGGAGGAGCCCACCTGTCCAGGAGCCCAGGGAGTAGAGTGCAATGAGTCAGCTGACCCTCTGACCCAGTGCCATTATTAACAGTGGCCATGCACTTTCCAAAGTATCCAAGGAGGGATGAGGCTTGTGGTCACCTTTGTTAGTAGGGTTAAATAAGCTCAGATGCATGTTGTGCTTAACTTTGGCCTGCTTCAGTGGATACTTAGCATTGGGAGCTGTCATTGCCATTATCATCACGCGCTGATGACCATTATCTTGATCACCCAGAGCTTCCCATTCACCTCTTGTTTTGAACTTTCAGAAAACTTCAATCAGAAGTGTGCTTGGAGGGAGCACTACTTCCCTCTGGGGCCACCCTTCCCAGGGAACACTGGCCAAGGAATGTCGAGGAGCATCAATCCCCCACCCGATCAGTCCTCGTAGATATGCATGTGGCTATGACTGGACATGGCTTCTCCTGCTGATGCACTGTCATGTCAGGCATCTGGGGAAGGTCTAATAAGTTATGATAATTGTTACCTGCCCCAGATGTCCACTGTGTAATGCCCCCTCTGGTGACAAAAGTTTTGGCTAATTTTGTTAGTACATCACTTGCCAAGCAAACATGCTTTTTCCTTTAGGTCAACAGTAAAACCAGATTTTTTTCTGAGGAAACTGCCTGTGTGGGCTGGCTGGGTGCTGAGTCATCTCATGCCCCCTCATGGTAGTTCTTGGACTTTGCCAGAAATGGGCAATGGTGTGTTGTCCCCGGGGGCAGATAGGGCTTTGAATCAAATATGTTTGCAGAATGCACAAAGTATGTCCACTGAGAGACCAGCATTCTCCTTGGGGCTTGGGGCAGTTGACCTCAGCAAAACTCTTGCCTTCTCATGGTGTGTAAAGTTGCATAATTAGTTTAAAATTCCCCTCCCATTCCTCCTGCCCCTTGCCACCCATCCCACATGGATCTTGGACTGTTTTTTTTCCTAGTATATTCCAAGCTCCTGGAAGAGTGCCTGGCACAGTGTGCATGCTCAGTAAACAAATTCACCCTTAATGATAAAAGCATGTAGGGACTGAGGGCTCACTCTGTGCTGAGCCCTCATAGGCTCAGATTTAGTCCCCATACCTATCCTGTGAAGTGCTGGGCAGGTGGGAAACATGGCTAGTGTGATTGTTAAGATTATGTGTCAACTCAGACAGGTAACTGTGCCCAGTTGTTTGGTCAAGCATGCACTGGGATAATTGTAATACAAGGACATTTATGGACTTTAGTCATCAGTGAGTTTACTGCATAGATGGCTGATTACATCTACATCAACCAGGGAGATGGTCATCAGCAGTCAGTGTGGTTTTATCCAATCAGTTGAATGCCTTAGAAGGCATTTTGGCATTCAGAAAGAATTTACCACCTTGTCTTTGGACAGCCAATGTCTCCCAGAAACTCATCAAGGACCTTCATTGGACTTTCATTGTAGACCCTGGTTTTCAGCCTGCCTGTGGAACCTGGAGCTGTGTATCCCTATGGTCACATGAGAGACTCTTATAAATTCTCTTTCCATAGAGAACCCTGACTAATACGCCTAGTGTCCCTCAGCTCTAAGCACTTCAGATGCACTGGCCCTTTTAATTCACACAAAGCCCATGAGGCCAGGTAGGGGGCAGAGAATATGAATTTTAACCAGATCCCTGGAGAGTTCCAATATTGGAACCACTGGCCATTTCAGCCAATCTGCTGCATGGCCTCTTTTCCCTCCTTCCCTTAGAACTTCCCTCCTCTCAGTAAGGCTGGTTTGAACACCATATTCTGCCCCACACAACCCTCTCAGCAATGCTGGATGTCACAGTGGCTGCTCACATTATATGTGGATCAAGGAGGCTCAGAACTGGAAATGACTTCCCCACCACTGCCTTGTCTCTGCTGTCCCCTCTCACTGTGTGCTGACTTATTTTCAAAACACCTCCATCCAACCCAAGGGCCCCAGTGGGCTCAGGACACACAGCCCCTAGACGGTGCCCTGACTGGGAGGCCCTGCTGAATTCTTTCACACTGGCAGCCCCAGGAGGGTTGGAGGAGCTGTTTCCAAGATGCTAGCCTCAGGCCTTCAGCTTCAGTGTTCTGCAGCTGGGAGAAAGAAATTCAGAAAGCCCTCATGGTGTTTATAATTTGGCTAATCCCAGGAGCACTTCACTTCTCTTGTTCAGCCATAGGACCAGCATCTCCATCCGACCTGTAGGAGCCCCAGTCAGTCAGGGCCAGATGGAGAGCTACAATTTTGTTTCATTACAGTTGCCCAGTCCTCAACTCAGGGTTCCAGGTCTTATTAGTGTTTCAGCAAGGGGCAAAAAAGTAACTGCTCATATTTGTCTAAGATTTCATTACCAGGAGAATGTGCCTGAAAGGAAGTTCTGGAATGCTTGAATTGGAGGTCCCTAAAAGATTATCTCATTTACAGAAAACTGACTTTGAGTCAGACACCTTTCACCTGCAGCACTTCCATTCACCTTCACAACAACCCAGAGGGGTACTGTTACATATTGTTGATGAGGAAACTGAGACACAGAGAGGTTTGAGACAAGGCCCACCACTGGCATGGTAGTGCTGGATGCAAAGCCAGGCATTGGGCTCCAAGCCACCAATGCTCCCCCTCTGGCCCTGCCTGCTCTGCCCAAGGTCTGGAGTCACCAGGAGGCTTCTGGGCAGTAATTATGGCCAGACCTCCACTGAGAGCAAACCTGGGAAAGAGAAATCCCATCTACCTGCCCAAGTGGCCATGTTTATAACTTTGATCCCAGCTGCCACAACAGTCCATGTGAAAGTACTTTCAAATGAACCCATTAAACCAGACCCATGTGCTCTCTATTGAACTCTGCAACATATTCTAAAGATCATTTTGTACCTAGTCTTTGCTCTGAAAAGTTTTAAGTGGCTTTGGCCAAAAGAAATAAAATTCTGACCTTGAGAAGTTAAGAGGACTTTGAAATTATGAGCCGAAGCCCTAAGCCTTCATATAGGTGAGGGCAAAATGACCTAGACAGCTGAAAGGAAAAAGAGAGATACATGGCAGCAATTTCCCTTCCATCTTGTTCCCTCCAGGTTCCATTAACATCCACTGGACACAGAGCCCTGGCCTGTGAAGTGGAAAGGAAAAGATACAAGGAGAGGTGTGGGGGGCAGCAAGGGTACTTGGCAGGTGAAGCCGTGTGATGTCTGCCTTGCCCTCGCTAACTCCCAGCTACCTTCTACAGGAGCAGACCTGCAACCCAGAGCTCAGGGACAGAGAGGCCACTGCTGACCCTGCCAAAGGCATGCTGCTTTCCATATGTTGGAACTCACAGAATCCTAAAACTTTTTAAAGCAATTTTATTCACACACTATACAATCCATTTAAAGAGCACAAACAATGGTTCTCAATATAATCAGAGTTGTTCTTTCAGCACCACAATTTTAGAATATTTCCATTGTTCCAAAAATAAAAGGACTATGCACATTATACTCCCTTATTAATGACACTTAGCACTGATGTGGTACTTCTGTTACAATTGATGGAAGAATATTAAAATATTACTCTTCAGTGTAGTCCATCTTTTGCATTAGGTGTATTTTCCAGATATAATACCCTGTTATTAACAACTTGTAATGGTGACATACATTTTTTCTAGTTCATGGAAGAACATTCTTCTCTTTCTACTATTAACCACATTCACCATCCACAACAGGGTTCACTATCTTATACAGTCCCAAGTTTCATACTTAAATTTTCCTTCTAGTGACAAACATGATCCTTAACTTCCCTTTTCAACAACAATAATATGCACAATTCAGAGTTGTTAATTACACTGTCAACTATGTGCTACCATCACCTCTATCCATTTCCAAACATTTACAATTTACCTTATTAAAATTTTTGCACAAATTAAGCATCAGCTCCCCATTCTTTACATACATTGTATCTTCTGATAACCTATATTCTAGATATTAACTCCATGAGTTCGCTCATTATATTTAGTTCATAATAGTGAGATTGTAAAATATTTGTCTTTATGTGCTTGGTTTATTTCACTGCATAATGTCCTCAAGGTTCATCCATGTTTTCACATGCTTTGTGACTTCATTCCTTCTTATAGCTGACTAATATTCCATCATATGTATATCCCACATTTTGCTTGTCCACTCCTCAATTAATTAGCACTTGTGCTATTTACATCTTTGGGAAATTGTGAATAATGCCACTATGAACATTGATGTGCAAATGTTTGTTTCCATCCCTTTTGTTGTTGACAGTGTGAGGCACAAAGGAAGAGTCAGACAAGTTGATGCATGTGAAGCAGAGGGCTGCAACTCACTCATCAAAACAGCCCCGAAATCACTGTGACCCTCTATTTTATTCAGCTTACAACAGTGCATAAATTCTCCCCCACCACCCAGCCTTGCTTTCCCACTATGTTTCTCTTACTACAGCAAGAACACTGCCTTCTCGGGCAGTCTACCAAGGGGCATAAGTATAAACATTGTTTCTAGCCCTAAATGCCTTAGTATATCTAATATCTCAGCTTGGTGCATGAGAGCGCTACCTGTTTGTGAGTTCCCAGAAAATCTTTCTTGGGAATTCAGAGGGAATTCAGACAGTAACATATGTGTGGTGAGTTCATTTTGCTCTGCCTCCTCCCACTGATATCTGCAGTATGCAGTGTCCTTGGAGACATTTACTAATGTGTCTCTGCCAGCAAGCATACTTTTTGAATGAGTAACACTTTATGCTCTGACTCTCAGCATCTTCTCCAACATCTCCTCCTTTTTTGTTTTTTGTCCAGGGTGACTGTGCCTGTCTTAGGTCACCCTACTCTGAAGGTCTTACCCATCTTTAGCCACCAGCCAAGCTGCCATGGACAGGGGTTCAAGAGTCAAGGGTTTTAAGCAGAATCAAGTTGTTGGCATGGCTGGTCTTATGAGCCCTATTAATGCAGGACAGCAGCACTATGCGAATGCCTTCTAATACAGTTAAGAGTAGCAAAGCACCAATGATCACCACACTGAATTTACTAGAGAAAAATGATTTAAAATGTACCTTAATTTGGTTCAAGTATAAATGTTTGGGCTAAGAAATTGATTAAATTGGTCAGATAAACCTGCAGGGTTTTCTAATAGATTTTTCATTTTCCTACTTAAAACTTATTTCAGTGCTACTTAAGGGAGCATTTACAAACCCAATATCCCTGAGATACCTAAGGCGTTGCTAGCCTCTAGTCCTTACTTTAGGCCCTGTATCTTGCCTGAGACTTTTTTGTGCAATTACTCAATCTCGCTGACTCAACATATCTTGCTTGCATTAGCTCAGCGTATCTTGTCAGAGATATCTTATATTTAGTCTCTGTTTAAGTCTTTGCTTTAGTCTCTGCTTCCTTCAGGTCTGGTAATGGGGAGAGACACCCAACTGTTCCCACCCCGAAGGCCACCACAAAATTTTGGCGGGACGTCCTGCCAATAGGAGAAGTGTTTCAAGGGTCTCTCCTCATTACCGAGATCCCGGGAACCTGGATGAACCCACAATTGAGTGAGATCACTTATTTAAAATAAAATTTTGAAGACAGAGAGTTGCACTAGAGGTACCAGTAATTATCTACATACACTCAACTATGTTTAGCTCCAAGAATATGCTCTTGTTTTTCTGGTTCAATTTAAGTTTATCTGGCTCCTTGTTTCTTCCTTCATTTCCCCCTTATTTTTTAATTGTAATAGCATAATGTGAGTAGTAGCAGATTGCTGGTGCATTAATTGGTTAAGTTGCTGCAATTTTTTGCAGACTAAACAATATAGAAAACAGAATATTAATACAATTATGCATATAAACATAACAGATTTTGATAAACCATGTAACCATTGTGTAGGATGCAATTGTTCTAACCAATTCATTAACCCTTTTAAAATATGTTCACCCAATTGTAACTTGTAATTGTTTTTCAAATGTCTGATGTATCTTCTGTTGCAAGCATAGAATTTCCTTAGTTAAATTATCATGATTTAGAAGATGTTTTTTCAGCAAGTCCCAAGGAAACTTAGTTGCATTGTAAAGCACAGGAGTAATACAATAAGATGTTTGATTTCAATCACATTTCATTTTCATTTGTAATTTCATAGGTTGAACCTGATCTCCTAACAAAATAACAGTTTGTCTCAGACCTGCTAATTCCTCATGTATTTCTGAATCTATTTGTTTTTGAGTTTCCCATAATTGTTCTGAATTTTGTTGCCATGTTTGCATAAAGTCAGCAGTTTGAACTCCTTGTTGAAGGGCTATACCTGCAGTAGCCGCTGTTGCTGCTATGGCTATAATACCCATAATTACAGCTATTAGCATTCCAACAAATCTTCTTGCCCTTTTCAGAAATCTTTTGGAGATAGAAGTCAATATCCCCATAACTGGGGTCTCTTGCCATTCCCGATTCATCTGTACCGGCAACCACACTCCAATTCTTGCTCTTAAGATGTAAAGACCAAAGGTATTTGGGAAACTAATAGAATTGTTAATACAAGTATATAAAGAGCATTTGTTTAGACATTCTATTGCCCCATTACTGTTGTTTCAAACAATATTACCCAATAACAGAACAATAGGAAGATGCACACAAGCCTAACCCATTCAGTATTATTATGAGTAAGGGTGAAAGTATAATTAGAACTTATATTAGAAATGCAGCCCCATGAAGAACTAACAGTGCAGAAAGCCAAGGCTAATTTCCACAGATGTGGCTGAGTGCGATGACCCATTCTGAAAGGATTAGGTGGTGTAAAGCCTTCCCCATGCCAGATAATGGAATTATTTGCATGTGTACTTATTCTTTGGTTCTCCTTATGCCATTTCAAAACAAACAGCTGGCACTTTTCATGAGCAGAGCTTACAGGACTCCCATCATTTCATGGTTCTGAGCCATGACACACAGTCCATGGAAATACAGGACTGTTAGCATACACATAAGGAATCTGGCACATGGGAATCCCCACAGGAATAGGAATTTTATTCTGAGAAATGTTGCCTTTAAATCCTTGCAGGGCAAGTGCATATTTGGAATGGTGATTACAGGTACCATTTTTTCCAATACTTAACCATAATTGATAATGCATTTTCAAACAAAGATCTTCCTCTCCAAAACATATGGGCTTGCCTTCCTCTCCTGTAGAGTAATTATTAATCAATTTTCCTTCCTCCTCAGGCTTTTAGAGGAAGGTGAGAATCAATAGACCCAGAAAAATGAAAAGTCTAATTAACAAAAATAGGGTAGCATTTGTTCCCCCAAGTCAACAATTCTAAAAGAGATGAATTAGTAATATAAGCCCAATATGTATAATTATGTGAAGGTGCACTACTTACTGCTGTGGTTGTCAAGGTAAGCATAGCAAGGAATAACTGTGATAAGAGTGACATTCTGCCTTTTAGAAGTTACCATCTTTTCTGTTTTTGTGTCAGCTTCTTTAGCTTGTTCATGTCTGGATTTCAGACATCTGGACAGGACCCAAAGCTGGTTTCCTTTCTCTATAATGATAAGAGCAAAACCTCGACCCTATATCCTAAACTAACTTTTGCCTTTTTCCAATGATTATTATATTTAAACTTTTAATAAACTAATTGTCTAATATTTGTTTCTGTATTTCTGTCTGATTTTTGTTAGAAATGCTTTGCTGCTGATGTATATGATTCTGACCTTTGGCTTAAAATATTTATTGCAAATAATGCTTGATATAATTGTTCTCACACGTTTCTATTTTCCTCTTTTTTGTTTTTTGTAGCATTTATAAATAGAGGTTTAATTGTTAATTTTTTATAGTAAGTATACATACATTCACATGCTACTAAACTAGGGGATACACTGATATATTTGGCTTATTGTTTCATAGAGTCTTGGATATATATAAAATAAATGTTAATATATATATATTTAGTTTAATAAGCTTATACTGACAATTAGGGTGAGAAACATAAATAACATAACTAATTAAAAGATTAAGTTAATATTGAACAATGTTACAGAATGACAGGTAAATAGCGCAGTTTCATATATATACTTACCAATATTTAGCTTTTAGGTGGGAAGTGTTGAATTGTTGAAGTAACAACTGACACTAGAGTTTTGGTTGACTGTGTTTAGGATTAACAAATTTGATAGTATTGATGCCAACTTGGGAGTATTTTACTAATTCCTGAGGAAGGGGCCAGCCTCCTCAGGAAGGAAGACAGCACTCCTTGGGCTGTACATTTTAAGGTTTATGCATCAGTCCCTGGGAGAGTGGCCAGCTCCCCCAGGGAGGAATACAACACCCTTTGAAATGCACTTTATCTTTTTTTTAATTTGTTACCAAACATCCTTGATGTGCTTACTATTTTAATTTTTAATATGCTTCCTGAAATATGAAAAGTGATAACTAGTAAGGCATTGGTTTGATGCTTTACTTTTGATACTTTAATAATACTTACCAAACTTTGTCTTAAGATATTTAGTTTCAGAACTGTTCAAATTTAAAACAAGAGATTTATATATATATACTTAATAAAATACCTCTATGTGTAATATACAAATTATTAAATTACTTAAGTATGCAACATATTGTACTGAATTTTTGATTAGTATTTAATATATTATACATTATTCATAACTACAGTAGATTATATAACAACAGGCATCCAATGAATAAACTTTTATTTCTTAAGTGTTTAAAATTCTTAATAGAATGATAAGAATGACCCCAATTTCTCCACTTTGTATAGTTTGAGGCATAGGCAAAACCAAATCACTATTTCCCATTTGGGCTGTGGGGTACTACATTAACTCGTAATTTTAATACATGCATTTGTTCTGTTGTTAATATTATAATTAGAATTGGGGCTGTTGCTCAAGGTGTTGAATATAAACTTGATTTATTCTTGGCTACTTTACAGGAAGGCAAATGTGGGCTGATTTACCTGTCCAAGAAAAAAACAAAGAAAGCCTTAGCAAGTTTTGAAACAAAGTGATAGTGACATAACTGGATATTAATTTTTGCAACAAACTAGTAATATTTGGGACCACTGCATTCTGCAGGGGTGTTATTTTATTTTACTGTAATTTATTGTTATGCTCCACCCCGGCAGGCTTTAATGGCTGCTTTTTTTTTATACTTATAACTAAAAATTATGACTAATAACATTATGTTTTATTTAATATTATATTGAAACATTATTATATTTTCAGGAATTTTATACACTTTTATAGTATTCATATGAACTTTTTATTTATAAAGCTTTAATTTTTATAAAATTAGAAAATTTCTTTTAATTATACAACAGTTTTAAATACTTCATTCAACTTATATCACATGAACTTTAAAAGACCAAGTTACTTGTGACAGTTTGAAATAAAAGCTACTCTTTAGAATTTGACTCTGAGAAAGCAGGTTTGAACATTGTGTTCTTTCTAAAAGTGATAAGACCTGTTTTGCCATGGAAATGATAAGGTTAAAGTACAAGAAGCTCTTTTGATAAAACAGACTTTCTTTATTGCATACTGATTATTCAGGGGAAAAACTTTGTAAACTTTTACTAAAACAGACTACTGACTTGAGAAACTTTGAGAAAGAATAAAACTTTAACTTTATATTATTATATTGTTTGATATTAAAGCTTTTAAATTTTTAAAGATAGACTGCTTAAATTTTACTTAGCTTTGACCACAAAAATTCATTTTCCACACACCTTCTGCACTTTCTGTATTCCTTTAGCTTTTGTCCCACATTTTACTTTTTCTTAATAACCACTCATTTTATTTTGGGACAAAATTAATGTCTTTTTCCTCAATGATAAAAACACATTTTATATACATTCCATACTTAAGTTTATACAATGATTTTGGAAAATGTTTCCAAGCAAACTTCTGACAACATACAATTACCATCAACATTAAACAAACTTGTTAGAATAATGATTTAATTTGGTTGCATGCAAATATAACTTTTCTTCATTTTAAATACTTAGTAGCATATAACACTAGAAACAGTCCTTTAGAGGCAAGTTGGCAGGGGAGGCTGGATGCTGACAGGTTTTCCTGTTATGAAATTACTTTTATTATTATTATTAAGTCGGTTTTCTATTTAATAATGATTTTTTGGAATTAGCCCTTTAAATATTTTCATTTAAACAGTGCTTCCTCAAACTCTCCATAACTATTCTTAACCACATCGACTATAGTCATTTTATCTTAAGACAAATTTTACCTTCACAGAACACATTCTCTTAAACAATTTTACCAAATTTTAGTAGAGCTTTTTTTAAGAATTTTCATTTATCAATTTAATATTATCATCCGGAGGTATCAAAATAGATATTGACACTGAACAAACAGACAAACACAAAAGGAGTTATGACACACCAACAGAAACATAAAGCTTACTAATTTGACCCATAACTTTCACTTTTCTGGTATGGCTGTGTTCAAGCTCTCCATCATTTCACATCTTTGATTTTACTGTTTTTAGAATTTTTTCTGGAATCTGTGTTACCTGTAATATATAAGCTTGTTCTCTGAATTACTTTTGTTCGTATTCAGCAACCAGCCAGGACAACTTAAACAGCATAAATACATTTAAGCTTTAATTTAGCAGTTTATACAGATATTTAACATGTTTTTTTTTTTGGATTATTACCTTTTAGGAGTACACTTAGGCTTAAAGTTCAGGAGTAAGCTAGTGATTTAAAACTAAAAGTTTCTTTAACACCTTAATAAAAATTTTGCACTAATTTTATCAATTTGGCCACACTGGCCCAACCAGAATCAGCATGGGAACAAAACAGAAAACACTAATGTTGCCAAGTTTTTTCTACTTTTCTAGTGGTTTAATTCTATTAGCCCCTATCATCCCACATCATTATCATTATGTACGCAGTAGGACGCTTACAATCCTACTAAATCTTTTGAAACAGGCATTTCTTTAAGATCAGGTTTGAGATTTTAAAATCCCTACATACTCATCAATCTGGGATGGGGAATTACCCAAAATCTCTGCTTCTCCCGATGGCTCTGCGTACCAACCCTGCAGCACTTAAACACCCATTCGGCCAACAAGATTCCCAACTCACCTCGTGCCCCATGTTGTGCACCATATGTTTTTGTCAGTGTGAGGCACAAAGGAAGAGTCAGACAAGTTGATGTATGCGAAGCAGAGGGCTGCAGCTCACTCAGGCAAAACAGCCCCGAGATTACTGTGACCCTCTCTTTTATTCAGCTTACAACAGTACATAAATTCTCTCCCCCTAACCTTGCTCTCCCACTATGTTTTCTTACTACAGCAAGAACACTGCCTTCTCGGGCAGTCTACCAAGGGGCATAAGTATAAACATTGTTTCTAGCCCTAAATGCCTTAATCTATCTAATATCTCAGCTTGGTGTGTGAGAGCGCTACCTGTTTGTGAGTTCCCAGATAATCTTTCTTGGGAATTCACAGGGAATTCAGACAATAACATCTGTGTGGTGAGTTCATTTCGCTCTGCCTCCTCCCACTGATATCTGCAGTATGCAGTGTCCTTGGAGACATTTACTAATGTGTCTCTGCCAGCAAGCATGCTTTTCGAATGCTTAACCCTTTATACTCTGACTCTCAGCATCTTCTCCAACACCTTTTTTCAATTCTCCTGAGTAGTAAGATTACTGGGTTATATGGCAGTTCTATAGTTGGGTTCCTGAGAAGCCTCCAAACTGTCTTCCCTAGTGGCTGTACCATTATGCATTAACACCACAGTTGATAAGTGTTCCTATTTCTCCACATCCTCTCCAATACTTGTAGTTTTCTGTTTTTGTTTTTGTTTTTGTTTTATACTGGTCATTTTAGTAGACATGAAATGATATCTCATTGTGGTTTTTATTTGCATTTCCCTAATATACTAGTTATGTTGAGCATTTTTTTCACACACTTTTTGGCCATTTGCATTTCTTCTTCAGAAAAATGTCTATTCAATTCTTTTGCAAATTTTAAATTGGGTTCTTTTTCTTCTTCATGTTGAGTTTGAGAATTTTTTGTATATTCTGGATATTATTAGAATTTTGACAGCACACTTGAAGGTATTCCAAGACTCAAAACTTGAAACAGTTCAGTCATGAAGTTAAGAACATGATGATGATGGTGTGATTTTCACAGCACCTCAATGTATAGTTATTTTCACAGTTTCTCACCACTTTCTTGCCCTCTGGTCTGAGTCTCTCTGTGTAGGTCATGCTTCTCCCATCCTGTGTGTGTTCTTAGATATACATGCATAGATGTTTCTAGCTTGATCTCAGAGATTAGGTGGGGTCTCCTACCTTGCAGCTATATGAATATTGAGATAGGCCCTCTTCTGGTTGACCACAGGGAAAGAAGTTCAAGAAATGAGGATCCATAGGACCATTCTTGTAGTCTCTGGCCTCCTGGTTTTTTTGAAAGAGGTGTGAAAGGAGAAGAAGGTCCTGCCTACTTCTGCCCACCTCACTGCCATGGCAGAAAGGGGAATGGAATGGTGATGTGGGGCTCTGGCCTTATGGACAGTGATGTTGCTCCCTAGTAAGTATGATCCATTCAGCAATGTGGGTTTTAATGAATTAAATGAAGACCTCCTTCTCCATCATTGGATGGGGTGGCTAGGAAAGCTTTGTTGGACAAGGACTGGAAAAGCTTGTTAATCATGTACTTTAGCAGTCACTCTTCATGTCTCACCCACATCCCTGACATTCTTTATCCAATTCTGGGCCACTGGCATGCACCTGTGGCTGTCCATGTAAGGGCTTCTTCCTGGCCTGCATACAAGGCAACCAGCCTTCTACCAATAATGGATGAGTAGTCAGAGGATTCAGACACCAGATAACTTACTCCATGGGAGGGAGAGCTCTGAGGTATATTCTCTAATGTCTCCTAGATATTGCCAGTGACCTCAGTGGAAATCTGTCCTTTAATGCACCACTTATTGCCTTTCTTCTCTTCCCTGACCCACTTCCCTACTCCCTCTTCCCTGTTTGTACTAGGTAATTACCAGCCCTCAAATATTTATGGTCTACTTCTGAGGGAACCCAACCCAAAATTCATGGCCAGATTTCTCCCTCAAATTTCAAAAAGGTTTCACAATGGGGGAGGGGGCAAAAGAGAGTGGGTGCACCTTAGTAAAATGGTGTTTTGGGAGCTAAAATATTAAATGTCTTGGGATTTATGAAGAGGAATCAAGATGGAAATATTAGGATTGGTGTGGACCCAAGAGGAAGGAGGCAGAGGGCTTCTGTTCTGTTCTGATTCCACCTTCACTTAAAGCCAAAGGCATATTAGGATGCTTGAGGTTTTCATCATGCCAGGATTCATCATCTAACTGGGACAGGGGCAGAGGCAGAAGGAGATGGAGAAAAACAGTGAGACTAGTGACCAGCCATGCAGCCCTACCTCAAAACCAGTTTCTTATTGAGACTTCCCAAAATTGCCCCATTTACAGATAAAGAAATGAGTTTTAGGGTTTATTTAAGGCAGTTATATGAGTTCACACGGCAAATAAATCACAGATGCCTGATCTGAACCCATGCCATCAGCTTCAAAGTTACTCCATAAACCACTTTCCTGGACTCCCCTGAAATGGAGGACTGCAAAACCTGGAATTCTGATGGAGAACTGAATTGAGAAGTGTTCAATAAAAAAAATGAGAAAACAGAACATAGCCTGTTAAAAGAAGAAGGTGGCACTGACATGAGGAGTGTATGGGAAGCACATACCCCAGAGGTGGAGGTAGGCACAATGTTTGTATAAGGGATGGGAGGTGAATGCAGTCCCTGGTGGGGTGGGACACAGTCCCCAAGAGCAGGAGAGAACTGTGTTTCAGATTTTGAATACTTTCCAGTAACAGATAATTTGGAGTGGGCTGGAGTATCAGCAGCAATGGGGCTGGGGTCAGCTTTGTTAGGGTGGGTCTCAGAGGCTAAACATGAGGGAGTCAATTTTCAAGCCTCCTTAATAATTGCTGAAATTAGGGAGTGTGAGTGCAGGGGGTTGAGTTATATAAGCCAAAGCTGGCAACTGATTGAGTTGCTTGCATATATGAAAAAGTCAAAAGCAAGCCAGGTATGAGCTTTAGTAGTTAGGACCAGGGAGATAGCAACAAGAGAGGGTGTGAGGTCAGAGGAAGGCACTGGGTAGGAAAATGCCTGGAAAAGGGGTGTTGATTAGAACACCCTTTTTTGGCCTGTGAATTGTGGTGCAGGGGGGCCTGGTTGCTTTAAAGGCTGGGTAGCAGAAAGATGGTAGAGAGAATTTCACCTTCCTCTCCTCTTCCAGAGCCACCAGGGAGACATTTAAGCTCTAGCTCAGATTCTAGCCATTGTTGGATTCCTTGCATATTCTTGGGTAATGGATGATGTGAAAATGGACATGGCCTATGCATTGCTGAATTTGAACCCTTCCTACCTATGTGACTAACACACACAGTAAGGCTCAGTTCTGATTTTCTGAATGGATAACCCATCCCATTTCAATACTGATAATAAACAATCCAAATCTAGAGGACACTGTTGGAGAATGCAGTAACAAGTGGCAATGTTTAAATTCCACCATGTCCAAATATCAATATCTCAAGACTTCATTGTGTTTCTGATTCATCAGAAAGCAGAACATTTACAATTCATTAATAAATCCAGGTTGGAAGGGACAGCCAAGTTTGAGGTAAAGAGCACTATGATTCACTTGGACCTAAGGCCTAGAGTTGATCTTCACTCTGGATTAGTAGAGACGCCAATAACTATCATTCAGTGATGTTTCCAGGCACTGAAGCAGACCTCCCAGTATGATTCACTTTGTCATCTTTGATTGAGAAGCTCAGAAAATCTTGAGTGATAACCACTGGGTCATCCTAAAAGACAGGGACTTTCAATAAAATCTGAGCAAACATGTATGCCCCTTTACCCCCCAAGTCAGTGGCAAAAGCTGTCATGGTTGGCAAGATGGCTTTAGACAACTCCAGCCACTTCACCAGGCTTGTCACAAATTCTGTGCCATAAGAGCTCTGCTCAGGTTCTTGAAATAACTGTGACAGGGATTTCTCCATGGCCAGCTTGGCCACCTAAGGGCAATGCAGCAGCATCAGGCTCAGTCTGTCCAATGTGGCTATGCCCAGGCCCAGATTATGAGAACCAACTGTGGACATCACTTCTAAGTCTGAAGACTGGCTGTCCAAATTCTTAAAGTTTCTTCAGAGAAATATGCAAATTGCCCTGAATCAGAATGACCAGCCAGTGTGTCCACAGGGTGTACAGTCCAGAGAAGACATGAAGCAGTGACATGGGCAGCCTCAGCAACATCATATTTAAAGTGTTATTTTTTTAAATGTTTATACAGTATCTTATGGCTTAAAGAAACAGTGAAAGCAACCAGGAAAACTTGAAATAAGTTAAAAACCCATCCTTGCATAAACAAAAAAGAATCTGGAGTGCTGATGCATAAATTTGTAGTAAAAATTGAAATAGAAACTTTTATGCACTGTTGGTGGGAATGTAGAATGGTGAAGCCACTGTGGAAGAATGACAGTTCCTCAGGAAATTAAATATAGAGCCACTGTATGATCTGGCAAGCTGACTCCTAGATATATATTCAAAAGAACTGAAAGCAGGCCAGGAACAGACATTTGCACACTGTTGTTCATAGTGGCATTTTTCACAATAGCCAAAAGATGATGTATCAGGGTTCTCTCAGGAAATAGAATCAACAGGAAATATCTGTCAATAATATGAGACTTTAAAAGAGTCTCTCATGCAACTGTGGGGATGTACAAGTCCAAGTTCTACAGGCAGGCAGCAAACCAGGGACTCCAATGAAAGTCCGATGAAAGGTCCTTGATGAATTTCTGGGAGAAGATGACTGTCGAAAGATGAGCTGGGAGAATCTCTCTGAATGTTGAAATCAGTTCCCCTTTTAAAGCATTCAACAGATTGGATAAAAACATCACCCATTGTTGATGCAATCTCCCTGATTGATGAAGATATCACGAGCCATCCATGCAGTAAACTCACTAGTGATCGAAGTCCATAAATGTTCGTGTATTACAATTAGCCCAGTTCTTGCTGTACCTAACACCTGGACACAATTACCTCGCCAAGTTGACACATTAGCCTAACCATCACAGTCCACCCCTTGTCAACTCGGCAATGATACACATTACACTAAACCATAATTAGTCTCTAAGTAAAAACAATAACAGACAAACATACATATATATTTCCACCTAATAATGTTCAACTCTCCTGCGTACAACTGGAAATGCATTAATTCCCCACAGAATATGGTGCAAGTCCTTGGGTAATATTCACTCTTAAACTTGACATCCTTAAATATTATGACATGACATTAATACAAATTTTTATATGATAGGGAAAAAGGTTGGGAAAGAAAACAAGAAATTTGTTTTGTGTACATATACAATCATACTAATAATGAAACAAGGAAGAAGGGTTCCTGACTATTACAGTCATCATTTCTGTAACTAGTCATGTGGTCAAAATTCATATTTATCACTGCCTTCTTCCACTACCGATTCCATGTTCCTGTTACCTTCAGCAAGCATTTCAACTGGTCATGGTTCTTTGCCTGGTGGGGTGACCCAAATTTTCATTCTGGAAGATTCTGGGCTATTGTTAGTCCTGTTTGAATTGGTTTGTTGCAATTTTCCATTGACTTTAATCACAGGGCATGGCAGTACTAGGAGACACCCTAGAGGATCTCCTGGATTCCAGGCAAACTCTTCTTTACCCCCATTATGTAGATGTAGTCTTATTTCCCCTTGATAGTCAGGATCAATCACCCCAGCCAGTAGAGTAATTCCCTTCTTTGCCTGTTGATTCACAGGTAAGAGGAGACCAAACTGGCCAGGTGGCAATCTTAACTTCCAGTTCAATGGAATCATTGTTGAGTTCCCTGGTGACAGCACTCCTCCTATTGGGACTAAAACCTGTAGACCAGAAGAGCTTAAGGTTGCAGGGACAGGAAGCACAAATTTTCCTAGTGGGTCACTAGGGATAATAGTGAGTCGTGTCGCTCCCATTTCCACCCCTTTATTCCTGGACCCATGAATTCTGGTTATGGAAGAAACAGCACCATAGAGAGGATACTGATATAGAGCATTCATGCCTCTTGGAGAACATTGCCCCAGCCCTGCAAGGTACTGCCACCTAGTTTGCACTGCAATTTAGTCTTCAAAGGGCCATTCCACCGTTCTGTTAATCCAGCTGCTTCAGGGTGATGAGAAACATGGTAAGACCAGTGAATTCCATGGGCATGTGCCCATTCCCACACATCATTTGCTGTGAAATGGGTTCCTTGATCAGAAGCAATGCTGTGCGAAATGCATGGTGTTAGATAAGACATTCAGTTAGTCCACAGATGGTAGATTTGGAAGAAAAATTGTGTGCCAGAAATGCAAACCCATATCCAGTGCATGTCTCTTTTCCAGTTAAAACAAATTGCTGCCACTTCCATGGTGAAAGTGGCCTAATGTAGTCAACCTGCCACCAGGTAGCAGGCTGGTCACCTCGAGGAATGGTGCCATATCAGGGGCTGAGTGTGGGTCTCTGCTGATTGCAGATTGGGTATTCAGCAGTGGCTGTAGCCAAGTCAGCCTTGGTGAGGGGAAGTACATATTGCTAAGCCCATGCATAACCTCCATCGCTACCTCCATGGCCACTTTGTTCGTGAGCCCATTAGGCAATGACAGGAGTGCCTGGGAAAGAGGCTGAGCATTAGCCACAGAGCAGGTCATCTTATCCACTTGATTATTAAACTCCTCCTCTGATGAAGTCACCCTCTGTTGACCATTCACATGGGACACAAATATGCTTATTTTTTTTGACCACACAGAAAGGTTTATCCATATACCTCTTCCCCAGACCTCCTTGTCACCAATTTCCCAATCATGTTCCTTCCAAGTCCCTGACCATCAAGCCAAAACATTGGCAACAGCCCATGAATCAGTGTACAAATGCACCTCCAGCCATTTCTTCTTAAAAGCAAAATGAACAATCAGGTGCACTGCTCAAAGTTCTGCCCATTGGGAGGATTTCCGCTCACTGCTATCCTACAAGGATGTCCCTTTAAAGGGCTGCAGTGCTGCAGCTGTCCATTTTCGGGTGGTACCTGCCTATCATGCAGAACCATATGTAAACCAGACCCAAGTTTTCTCATCCTCAGTCAATTGATTGTAAGCTACTCCTTAAGCAGCCAAAGCTGTGGGCTGGGAAAGAGAAGGTAACATGGCAGGGGTGGTGGCCATAGGCATTTGGGGTACTTCCTCATGTAACTTACATATGACTTCAAGACCTGCTTGAGCCCTATCTCATATATACCACTTCCACTTAGTATGAAGTATTGTTGTGCACACCCAACTTTATGGTTTAATGGATCAGACAATACCCAGCTCATGATAGGAAGCTCAGATCTCATGGTAACTTGATGGCCCATGGTTAAGCATTCAGTCTCTACTACAGCCCAGTCGCAAAGCAAAAACTACTTCTCAAAAGGGGAGTAGTTATCTGCAGAGGATGACAAGGCTTTGCTCCAAATGCATTGTGATTTCCGTATAGGGGCCACCAAAGGCTTCAGACAGCATCTCTATTTGCCACTGAAAGTTTCAGCACCATTGGATCTGCTGGATCATATGGTCCAAGTGGTAGTGCATCTTGCACACCACCCTGGACCTGTTGCATGGTGTCCTCTTGTTCCATTCCCCAATCAAAACTAGCAACTTTTCTGGTCACTCAGTAAATGGGCCAGAGTAGCACACCCAAATGAGGAATGTGTTGTCTCCAAAATCAAAAGAGGCCAACTAAGCATTGTTCCTTTTTTTTGATTGTAGGAGGGGCCAGGTGCAACAGCTTGTGCTTTACTTTAGAAGGGTTATATCAAAAGGCCCCACACCACTGGACACCTAGTAATTTCATTGAGGTGGAAGGACCCTGTATTTTTGTTGGCTTTATCTCCCATCCTCTCTCACACAAATGCCTTACAAATAAATCTAAAGTCTTTGCTATTTCTTGCTCAGTAGGTCCCATCAACATGATATCATCAATATAATGGACCAGTGTGATGTTTTGTGGGAGGGAGAGATGATCAAGTTCCCTTCGGACAATATTATGACATAGGGCTGGAGAGTTGATATACCCTTGAGGCAGGACAGTGAAGGTATACTGCTGGCTTGCCAGCTGAAAGCACACTGCTTCTGGTGGTCCCTACTAATGGCAATCAAGAAAAAAGAATTTGCCATATCATCAGCTGCATACCAGGTACCAGGGGAAGTGTTGATTTTGCTCAAGCAATGGTACCACATCTGGGACAGTAGCTGCAATTTCAGTCACCTCCTGATTAACTTTATGAAAATCTCCTGTCATCCTCCAAGATCCATCTGTTTTCTGCACAAGCCAAATAGGGGAGTTGGAAGGGGATGTGATGGGAATAACCACCCCTGCATCCTTCAAACCCTTTATGGTGGCACTAATCTCTGCAATCCTCCAGGAATCTGGTATTGCCTTTTATTTCCTATTTTGCTAGACAGGGGAAGCTCTAGAGGCTTTCACTTGGCCTTTCCAACCATAATAGCCTTCACTCTGCAAGTCAGGGATCCAATATGGGGATTCAGCCAGTTATTGAGTATGTCTATTCCAATTATGCATTCTGAAACTGGGGAAACGGACCTGAGCTAAAACTCCATCAATCACCTGACCTCCATAAGTCCCTACTCCGACTGGTGGACCACAGTTATCTTTTTGGTCTCCTGGAATTAATGTGACTTCTGAACCAGTGTCTAATAATACCTGAAGTGTCTGGTCATTTCCTTTTCCCCAATGCAGTTACTCTGGCAAAAGGCAGTAGGTCTCCCTGGGGAAAGCTGGGAGGAAGATTAACAGTATAAATCTTTGGCAGTTTAACAGGATCCTTCCCCAAGGGGACCTGGCCTTCTCCTCATTCAAGGGGCTCTGGGTCTATAAACTGTCTCAAGTCTGGGAATTGATTAAAGGGCCATGATTCTTAATCAAATTAATTCTGTAATTTGAGTCAGGGTTTTCTTCACTTGACCTAGAACTCTTCTGCTTATACAGATCCAGAAGAAATTTAGTAGACACCCCATGTATTTCACTTCTAAGTACGCCATGATCTATTAGCCAACACCATAACTCCATGCAACTCAGACTATTTTGTGTGCTGCTTTGAATCTGTCTTTCACTGCGGTTGTCACGCCCACCTTGCCATTGGCGATTAAATGCCGATACTTAACTTTTATCGGACTGAGATCCAATATCACCATTATGTTTAATGATTCCCATTCCATTAAAGCCTTCCCTACAGTAATATCTGGACTTCAAAGAACAGCAACCACAGAGCTCTTCAGAGAAGATGGAGCTAGTCTTACAAATTTATTCCTCACAGTCCTGGTTAAAGGTGTGTCCTCTGGACATTCCTGGGTGTATGGGAAGGTCTCAAATGGTAAATCCATTCTAGCATTCCAATCTTTCTAAGCCTTTGAATCCCCTCATCTACTGTATACCAGGGCAAATTGGGCATCTCAACATCAGACATGCTTGGTGATCATTTGATCAATGTTTCAGTCAGCCACCCAAACAAACTTTTAGAGGCCTTTCTATCCCCTCGAGCTACAGCATTGAATCCAGAATTTCTGCTTAGTGGACCCATATCAATAAATTCAGCCTGATCCAACTTTATATTCCTTCCACCATTATCCCATATCCTTAGTATACATTCCCATACATATTCCCCTGATTTCTGTCTGTATAAGTTGGAAAACTCATCCAGTTCTTTCAGAGTATAGCATACTTCTTCATGGGTCACACTTTGGATTTCACCTTTGGGGGCTTGTTGTGATTTTAGTCTAATAATGGGTCTCAAAGACAAGAGGGGTGCGGAATGTGGGTAAGGAGAAGGATTAGAGATGTCTTGCAGGCTACTGACCTCTGGGCACTCTTTGCATATTCTTCTTGTGAGACAGGATTAATCTCTTCAGGAAGGGGTTGCAGGACAGATTCCTCAGGGCAGACTGGAAGTTGGGCAGTGCATGCTGGTGTTTGGCTGATACCTGCCTCATGGCTGGGAGGAGGTCCAGACGCTCTGGGGCAGGCTGGATGTTAGGCATGCATGCTGGAGTTAGGCTGGTACCTGACTCAGGGCTGGGAGGAGGTCCAGACTTCCTGGAGCAGGCCTGAGGCTGGGCAGTACAGGCTTCCATTTTACTGGTACCAACCTCAGGGCTAGAAGGAGGTCTGGTCTCCCTGGGGAAGGCTGGAGATTGGATGAAACAAGTTTGGCAAGGTGTGGTCTCCACAGGGCAGGCCATTGCAGGTTTATCTGCAAAGTCTCAGCAGAATTTAGGATTCCAATGTCCCCACCAATATTATCATTATCCAATATATTCCCATCCCAATCCTCGGGGTTCTACTCCTTTCCAATCAACGTCTTCACTTTAATTGCTGAAACCCTGTGAATTTGACATTTCAGTTTCCTCTGTAATACTGCTTCTCATACAATGAGAGTCTGGGTTTGATTCTCAGATATCTCAAGTCTGTGGATACAGGATACAAGATTTTCTTTCAAGGCCCACATAGAAACTTTCTTATCATTCATGCAGCATTTAAGTTTCACATTTGAAGACTTAAGGTCATCTTTTTGCTTTTTAACTGTATCCAGAGAATCTAGGAGGAGCCAGCCAAAATCAATATATTTTTTACACCATAAAATTCTCTTAAGGTGTTGAAAACACTCTCACCCAGATCCTTGCTTCTTATAAGCATGGAAGTAGGGGAATTCAGTGATGCTATTTTGCATATCTCTATTGCCAGCTCATGCCATGGACTGTTAGCAACCTCTTCATTATTGTAAAGGGAGTCATTAGTACCCTTGAGTCCAATTAGAGAGCCAATTACAGAACCACCTCAGACAT
>JAQZBX010027391.1:0-28391 GCA_029593785.1 Cabassous unicinctus
GAACGGGGAGGAGGGTGAGGATTGGTGGGTTTAAAGATGGGTAGCGGTTAGGGATTGGTGAGTGCTGTTGCTGGGGAGGAAGGCAGAAAACTTTTAGACGTGAACAGGCTATGCTATCTTAAGAAGAAGAAGAAGAAGGAGAAAACAAAGAAGGTGAAGGTAGAGACGGCCATGACAGTTATATTCATAAGACATTGCCCCCAACAGGTGGTGGGGAGAAGCAGAAGGCACTGGTTAGAGGTAGCCATTCTTTAGGCTTGGGCAGCCAAAAGAAGAGGGAGAGGGAGAAAGAGAGAGTGAAAGAGAGAGAGAGATGCAGATATAAAAAGCACCTGACATTCCCAGATGGTCTCCCATCCAAGTACTAACCAGGCCCAACCCAGCTTAGCTTCAGAGATGAGAGGACATCAGTCATGTTCAGGGTGGTAGTGCAGAAAATGGTCATTGCTGCAGCCTGGACCTTCAAGAGCCTGAGCTGGATGGTGTTATGGAGCTTCACCCAGCTGCAGGGTCTGTGGACCCCTCATGCCCAGCTCAAGGATATGGGTCCCTGCTCCCCACCACCAGCCACCCAGGCACCCCAGTGGCCACAGTACATCCCCTGATTGGTTTGTACCCACACAATGGAGACAGCAGCAGCTGGAGATCAAGCCAGGCTGTGAGTCTGCCCTGGCAGTGTCCAGCTTACTGTCTGGAGAACCAGAGGCCAAGGGCTACCTGGGGTCACAGGCACTCCAGCAGGCATGTTCTAAAGAGTAGGGCTTCAGCTTTACTTCTGACATCCCACCAGGTAAGGTATCCTCAAGGAGTGTGCCCTTGGGCCCTCAGTCCTACCCCAACCTGCCTATCCAAGCTCAGTGTCTGGAAGGACCCCACTTCCACCCAACAATCACACACACACCATTTCCCAGTCCACACATGCCCTACACATGCCCCTGCCAGGACCCAGCTTTCCCCCAACCATCCAATAGGAACCACCAGTTGCTCTTGCTGGCAACCCCAGCAGACAGTGCCCAGCCTGGGTGATTATTCCTTGCAAGCACTTGGGCTGCCAGGCCTGGCCAGCAGACTTGACTGAGTACACCAGGCCAGAGTGAGGAGGAAGCCCAAGGTTTTGTTTTCTGCCCAGCTCTCAGGAACATCTCTTGTCTAGTGTCCCAGTCTGGGCTGTCCCTTTGCCTAGCCTCCCATTGGGTGTACCCCTCTCACCTGGTGTCTTATCACTGGTGAGTCTGCAGCACCCTTGCTATTGCCTGGTATTGGATGAGCACAGCCCCCACCCCATGACTGGCTCAGTCCTCAACCCTCAGAGCCAAACTGGAACCACCCAACGCAGAAAGCTGACATTCACCCAGAGAATTGGGGATGAAGGAGGCACAGGTGCCAAGGTCTTTCCTGGCTCACCCATGTGACTTCATGCAACACAAGCTATTATGCATTGGGGCCAACTCAGCAGTCAGTGCCAAACCAGGAAACTGGTTCTGTTATGATTGGAAACACCAGCCAGGGGTCAAGATGGAGACTGGCAGGTTCTGGGCTTGGAGGAAGGTTGTCTGGATGCAGCATCACCTGTGAAGAGATGCCTTTGGAGTTGGGAACTGGGATCAGCTTTTTGGACAGATAGATCATGTGGGTAGAGATATGGGATTCTATGAGCTGGGACTCAGACAGAGGCCACTTAGTGTAGTGGGCAGAGCCTCCACTCACACTCCTGGGTCTTTGCTATCTAAGGATTGTCTTCCTCCAAAAGGTCGTGGCAGCAGAGAGTTAAGGCCTCAGGTTGACTGTGGTGTTAGGGGCAGGTATGGACCCACCATCCCACCACACCCCACTGGGGTTCTCTCCTGGCTTCTTCCCATTGGAACCCTACAGGCCTGTGCTTCTTCAATTTTTCTTGTAATTATGTCACAACTTCCCCAGAGGTATTTATCCAAACACAACAGGTGGTGCTGGCAATGTTGTTACCATAAGCACAGCTATTGCCAGTAGAAGAGTTTGTTGGATCAAGTGCCACAAAGGAGATAAATGTCTCTCAGTGAGAAGGTGACTTACTGCAAGTGCACAAGTGAGGAACTGAGGAATCTTCCCAAAGCCAGTTCAAAGTGAGAATGGTAACTAGGGCTTTTATGGGTAAAAGAAAAAGAAAATGGGGTAGATGAGAAAAAAGTTAAAAAAATAAAAAAGAGTTATGCTTTTATGGGTCTTTTGAGGAAATATTGTTCAAATTCTCAGTTCTGCATTTTCAAGTACTTATTCTTGGTTTCATCAGCTGAAAAAAACAGTTTAGATATTGTGTGGTGGCCTACATGTAAGATCTTCCTGACTAACCTTTCTCAGCGAAACACTCCAGGATATCAAACATATTTTTTTTTCTCTGAGGAAAGTTACAGACTTACTGGGTACTCCTGACACCATTCTGTCTGGTTTTGCTTTGAGGCATTATCTCATTACTGTAAACAAAACTGAGAAGGGCTGGTTAATATCTTTCAGAGAATTAAGTGCAAAGAGTAAACTTCTAAAATTAGATTAATAGAAAACCAGCTTGATTAGGATATTAGAATTTTCATAGCTGCTTAAGTGAAGAAAATTTTAGTAAGCCCATTTTCCAGCTATCAATGTCAAAAATGAGTCCATGTTCAGCTAATGTATGATCAAGTGTGGCAAAGTCATTGTCTAAAAGAAGTTTTGATAATGAATCTAATGCCTGGAACTTTGCAGCTCTAGCTCTAGCAGTAGATCCAGTAAGTTCTTCTATTGTGATTGATAGATTTCTAATTATGTTTTCATTTGTTTTAACCTCAAGTCAAGGTAGCAACAAGCTGCCAAAAGAGGCAAACTCAGAATCATGAACTCCCTGGGTAAATCCTTTCATTTTTTGTCTGATTATGTAGATTGGGGGGACTAGTCCAATGAGAAATTTCAGATTCATTATAAACTCCTTAAGGGGCATTGAGGAGATCAAGTGCACATTGCCCAGGCATTTACCAGCTATTAGGAGCCCAGGTAAATACATTATGAAAACCCCTACAACTTTTAAAGGAAGGAAAAATGCCTGTTTTTCTCTTTAAAAATTTTTTGTTTAATTAGAGAAGTAGGTTTACAGAAAAATCATGCAAAAGATATAGCATTCTCAAATAGCCCCCCACTTTTAACCACTTTGCACTAGCATGATACTTTTGTTACAAGTGATGAAGATTATTAAAACTGTGCCATTAACTATAGTCCATAGTTTACATTAGGGTATATTTTTCCCATATAGCACCCTATTATTAGCACCTTATATTAGTGTGGTACATTTGTTGTACTTCATGAAAGGACATTGTTATAATTAACTTTATAGTCCATCATTTACAATAGGGTACACTGTGTTATACAGTCCTGTGTTTTTTCTTTTAATTTTTATTCTAGTAACATCTATATGACCTAAAATTTTCCCTTTTGACCACATTCACATATATAATTCAGTGCTTTTAACTGCATTCCAGATATTGTACTACCATCAGCACCATCCATTTCCAAAATTTTACAATCAACCTAAGTAGAAATCCTGTACAAATTAAGCATTAACCCCCATTTTGTATCCCCAACCTGGCCCTTGGTAACTTGTATTCTAGATACCAACTTTATGAGTTTGCTTATTCTAATTATTTCATACCATGAGATCAAACAATATCTGTCTTTGTCTGTCTGGTTTCTTTCACTCAGCTTAATGTCTTCAAGGTTCATCCATGTTGTCCCATGTATTAAGATTTCATTCCTTTTTATGGCTAAATAATATTCCATTGTGTGTATATATCATATATTGTTTATCCATTCACCAGTTGGTGGACACTTGGATTGCTTCCATACAAGAGTCACTTTTCACAAAACATTACCATTAGATATTTTTGTCAACTACATCAGAAGAGGCCTCAGGATGGGATGAAAATTATTCCTTAAATTAAATAACTCAAGGACATCCTAAAACAGGTGGAATTTGAGAATTACAAGTTATCTTAAGAGTTAAATCCAACACAATCCTTTTTATAAATGAAATTGAGATGAAGAAATTTTAAGTAGGGCTGTTTAAAAAAGGTAAATCAGGAACAGGTGTAGCTCAGTGGTTGAGCACCTGCTTCCCATGTATGAGGTCCCAGGATCAATCCCTGGTAGGTCCTAAAAAAGAAAGGAAAATGAGATGATGTTACTCTCTCTGCAAAATCCTCCAATGGCTTTCCATCTCACTAAGAGCAACAGCTTACTGGATCTGCTCCTCCCTCTCCCACAAATCCTGTTTCCTATTACTTTTCCTGAGGCACACAATTAACCTGCTACAATTACTGAGGTTTCTATAACATGCTGTGCACACTTCTGCCTCAGAGATTTTGCACTTCTTGTGCCCTCCACCTGTTCCTACTCTTCTCCCCAGATACCATATTCACTACTTTATCAATTCCTTCAAGTCATGGCTCAGTTGTCCCTTCTTGGTGAAGCTTTCCTTATTTAAAAGTACAATTCTTGCCCCCCCACTCTCTTTCCCCCTTTCCAGTTCATTTTTCTCCAAAGCATTTATCACCTTCTAATGCATGGTATAATTTACTTGTTTAGTTTATTATTAATCTTTCCTACTAAAATATTAGTACGAGAGTCAGAAGTTTTATCTCTTTTGCCTAGATTTAACTTCAGTAGTAGGTACTCAATTAGTATTTATTGATTGAGCAAAGTGGCTTGCCAAGGGTCAAAAAAAGCTTTTCTGAAAAAGCCAAAATGAGAATCATATGTCTGTATTCCAATCCAGTAGAAGATTCACAAACTACTGCTGAGAACATATACAGCAATTAAGAAAATATTCTCTCCTGGTGGAACCAGGGAAAGAAAAGGAATGGAGAGAAGGCACAAAAGGAAGAAAGGAAAAAAATTGGAAAATCATGTGTAGATAAGATATTTAAAAGTTTAACTGCAGGAAGAATTTGCAGCATATCTTATGACAATTCATATAAAATTTCACAAAAGTGAGATAAACACTTTAGATTTGAAAAAATAAATATGAAACACCCAAATAAGGGTTCATATCTGTATGAATGCTCAAATCCTTTTAGAACTAACTTCTTACTTACCAATTCTTCAAGTGTGCAAAATGGATAGAATTTTTGGAAAACACCAAGTCAGATGGGTTCAAAGAGTGTGCCATGGGGGGTGCTGGAGCCAGGTGTCATCTTTGCAGAACAGAGGAAATACAGGCTTTGAGTCACTTGTCTGGGTTCCAGTACTTGCTTGACCATATACTAGCTGTTTTGGCAAGTTACTTAACCTCATTAAAGTTCAGTTTCCTTCTGTAAAATGGAGATGATAATATGCTCCTCACAGGATCCTAGTTACATAATAATAATCCATCCAAAGTGCTTAGCATAGTCATTATATTCACAAATTTACTGTGAAACTGGTTTTCTTGTACATTGGCAATGCCATGACAAGAGTTCCAAAAAGACATGGAATGAAAATATCAGTGACATAATGGTATCTTTCCCCAAATGAATACATTTTTACAGTACAGATAATGGAAGCATCTCCAAGAAAACATCTAAACCCATGGAAATTTTGAGGGTGGGCTGTAGACAATCTTGCTGTGTGCTACTAACTCACTGCTTGTTCTGAGACATCTGGGCCTTATTTTTCCCAACCTGCAAAATGGGGCAGTGAGCTTAAATCAGCCTGACAGTCTTCTCCACCTCAGAGCCAACAAAGTGGGTGAGGCTGGGGTTCAGTGACTCACTAGGTTGCACAGCTGAGCCATCTGCTCTGTGTGGTTGTCCAGCCATCCCAAGGAGCAGTGCTTGTATTTTTCTGCCCAGAGGCTTATGGCCCCTCACATTTCCCATTCCAATACAGCAAAGCACTGAGCATGCCTTCTTCAGGACACCCAGATGAGTTTTCCCTCAAGTGCCTAGCCATGATGTCACTGCATGTCACCACTGTGTAAGAAGATGTAAGTGAAAAATGCCTTTAAAAAATAAGAAATGATATTCATGCAACCATATACAGGAAAGACACTTCTGACATCATACCATCAGTTAGCTTGATTGCAGTGAAGCTTAGTTTTCCCAATAGATACCTGGGGATCAAATAACTTAGGAATTCAGTACAATCTAACTGTAATTAATGTAGGGATTAAATGCTAATCCAGCAAAAACCTGTGATAGTTTGAATTTAGGGAAGAATTAACCTGAACACAAAACTCTAACCTGATTAATTATAAAAAGACAACTACATAAACATGGTTCACATACATAAACTTTGGAACATCTTGAATCTCAAAATTGATAAGATAACTCTGCAATTGGGATGCTTTAATAGAGCAAATCCTCATGTATGGACGAGAATAATGTGTATGTGGAATTAGCAAGGGAAAGATTGTAATTGGAAACTATCACTAGAAGATTAGTCTAGAATTCATATGTAGGGAAATGAAGACTTTCATGTATATGGATGAATGTTTTACAGTCTCTCATCTAATTCCCCACAGCAGGGATCTCACACCCAAGAGAATTCCTTTAAATGCAACTATTTGCAAGGAGATTCCATTTACAGATCCACAGTGACTCAACATGAATTAATTGACATGACAGATACCATATTTCAGCAAACCACTTGGAAAATCCCCAGTTACCAGTCATCTTTTCAACATAAGCAGAATCACACTAGAAGACAATCATATGAATGCAAAGTGTTAGAGCCTTTATTAAAATCTCTGTCCACAGACAATACAGTGAAACTCACTTTGAAGAGAAACCATATGAATGGCTTCTATGTGGGGAAGATTTCATTAGATTTTTTCACCTTAGACAACATGAGATAACTCAGAGGAGAGGAGCCCTATGAATGTCATCTATGTGGAAAAGCTTTGAGTCACCATGCTATTCTTAGACAACATGAAAGAATTCACACTGGAGAGAAAGCTTTTAAATGCCATCTATATGGGAAAGCCTTCATTTCATTGATCTACTCTTAGTCAACATGGAAGAACCCACACTGTAGAGAAAACTCATGAATATCATTGATGTGGGACAGTCTTCATTCATTGCTCTTCACTTAAAGAACTTGAGATAGCTCAAATTAAGGAAACCTTATAAATGTCATCTATGTGGTAAAGTTTTCACTCATAGTTCTGCCCTCACACTACAGAATGACAGAATGCACACTGGGCAGAAACTATTGGAGGAACATACTGAAGAGATTGTAAACATACATAAAAAGATAACAGATATGATGGTGATGAATGCACACTGCAATAAATAAAAAATCTGTTAGAAGCACATAACAGCAGATTTGAATAGGCAGAAGAAAGAAGCAGTGATGTCAAAGACAGTACACCTGAAGTCAGACAAATAGTAAAACAGATAGATAAAAAGATAGCAAAAATCCAGCAGGGACATATGGATTTGAATGAAAACATGAAATGCACAAACATATGTATCATAAGCATCCCAGAAGGAGAAGAGAAGGGAAAGGGGGCAGGAGTATTGGAGGAAATAATGGCTGAAAATATCCCAAATCTTCTAAGGGACATGGATATACATGTTCAGGAAGCACAGAGTATCCTAAACAGTATAAATGCTAACAGGTCTACTCCAAGACATATACTTATCAAATTGTCCAATGCTCAAGACAAAGAGAATCCTGACATCAGCAAGAAAAAAGAGATCCATCACATATGAGGGATACTCAAAAAGATTAAGTGCTCATTTCTCTTCTGAAAACATGGAGGCAAGAAGGCAGTGGTTTGAGATAGTTAAGGTGCTAAAAGAAAAAATACTTACAGCCAGGAATTCTGTATCCAGCAAAGCTGGCACTCAAAAATGAGGTAGAGTTTAAAATATTCACAGATAAACAGAAATTAAGAGAGTTTGTCAACATGAAACTGGCCTTTCAAGAAATAATAAAGGGAGTTCTGCAGGTAGAAAGGAAAATACAGGAGAGAGAAGATTGAAAGAGAGTGTAGGAATGAAGATTATTGGTAATAATAACTAAAAAGGTAAAAAGAGAAGTAAAAACAACATATGTATATATAAACCTAAAGAAAATATGGCTAATGTAAGTAATGCCTTGACAGATATAACAATGAATGTTAATGGATTAAGCTCTCCAATCAAGAGACACAGATTGGCAGAATGGATAAGGAAATATGATCCATCTACATTCTGTCTACCAGAAACCCACCATAGACCAAGCATACAAGGAGGTTGCAAGTAAGTGAATGGTTAGAAAAGAATTTTACATGAAAACAATAACCAAAAAAAAATGGTGGGATTAGCTATACTAATATCAGACAAAATAGACTTTAAATGCAAAATTATTGTAAGAGACAAAGAAGGGCACAATATATTAATAAAAGGGGTAATCTATCAAGAAGAAAGATCATAAACATTTATGCACCTAAGCAGGGTGCCTCAAAATACATCAGGCAAATAGTGTAAAAACTAAGTGGAGAAATACATGCCTCTACGATTATAGAAGGGGTTTTAATACACCATTATCACCATTAGACAGAATTTCTTGACAGAGGATTAATAAAGAAGCATAGATTTTGAATAATATGTTAGAGGATATAGACCTAATATACATACACACATCATTATACCCCAATACAGCAGGATAGACATTATTCTTGAGCACACATGGATCATTCTCTAGGATAGACTGCATGATAGGCCACAGAATAATTCTCAATAAATTCAGAAAGTTTGAAATTATTTCAAGTAATTTCTCTGACCACATGGAATGAAACTGGAAATCAGTAATGGGGAAAGAACAAGATTAGGCACAAATATATGGAAGTTAAAGGACACACTCTTAGATAATCCATGGGTCAAGGAGAAAATTGCAAAAGAAATCAGTAACTACCTTGATATAAATGAAAATGACAACACAATATATCAAAATCTATGGGATGCACCAAAAGCAGGGCTGAGAGGGAAATTTACAGCCATAAAAGCCTATCTTAAAAAGAAGAAAGAGCTAAAATCAAAGACCTAACTGCACACCTGGAGGAGTAGGAAAAAAAACAGCAAACTAATCCCAAGGTATGTAGAAAAAAGGAAATAAGAAACATTAGGGCAGAGCTAAATGAAATTGAAAATAAGAAAACCCTAGAAAAAATTAACAAAACCAAAATCTGGTTCCTTCAGAAGATTAATAAAATTGACAAAACTTTAGCTGGATAAGAGAGGAAAAAGAGAGAAGATTAAAATACACAAAATAAGAAACAAGGAAGGGGATATCACTACTGACCCCAAAGAAATAAAGAGTACCATAAGAGGACACTTTGATAACTTGTATGCCAGCAAGATGGATAACTTAGATGAAATGGACAAATTGCTAAAAACACTCAAGCAGCCTACACTGATGAAAGAAGAAATTGCTGAACTAAACAGATCAATCACAACTAATGAGATTGACCCAGTCATCAAAAACCTCCCAGCAAAGAAAAGCCCAGGACCAGATGGCTTCACAAGTGAATTCTACCAAGCATTCCAGAAAGAACTAATACCAATCCTGCTTAAACTCTTCCAAAAAAGAGAAGTGGATGGAACATTGCCTAACTCATTCTATGATGCCAACATCACCCTAATACCAAAGTCACATAAAGATACCACAAGGAAGGAAAGCTATAGACCAATCTCTCTAATGAATCTGGATTCTAAAATCTTCAAGAAAATACTTGCTAATTGTATTCAACAACACAGTAAAAGAATTATACAACATGACCATCTATCCAATAAGGGCCTAATATCCAGCATATATATATAGAAATCCTACATCTTGAAATTAAAAGACAAAAATTTGGCAAGTGATTTGAATAGACAATTCTCCAAAGAAGAAATGCAAATGGTTAAAAAGCACATGAAAAGATGCTCAACATCACTAGATATTAGGGAAATGCAAATCAAAACTACAGTGGGATACCTTTTTACACCCATTAGACTCGTGGCTGTTAAAAAAAAAAAAAGGACTACAAGTTTTGAGGATGTGGAGGAAAGGTAACACTTATCCACTGCTGGTAGGAATGTAGAATGGTGCAGCCAATGTGGCTGCAGCATTGTGGAGGACAGTTTGGCATTTCCTCAGGAGGTTAAACAGGAACTACCATATGATCCAGCAATGATCCAGGGTGTTTGATGTGGTGGGTATATGAGAATGGGCACCACTGGGGCAGGCTTCTATGTAATATGTAAATGTTCATCTTGTCACAGTGTGCTATGTCAGTGGGTAGAGACCCACACAATAAACAAGAAAATATCAAACTCCCATCCTGGGAAGTCCTGCTATATTTCAATTAAAGGAACAAAATCCCTCAAAAACATAGGCTGTGCCTAATATAAGAAAACAGACCTATATGTCAAGCACTCAATTTTATGGCAAGTAACTATGAATCCTTTTTTTCAAAAATTGAAACTTAGTGGTTACCATAGGTTCCAAGAGGTGGGGGAAGAGAAGACTATAATAGATAGAACATTGAGCATTTTCAAGGCATTAGAATTGTTCAGAATGATATAGCAATAATGGATATGGGCCAGTTCAAATTTTTTCCAAACCTATAAAAGTGTATGATCCAAAATGTAAACCATTTACCATGGTTAGTAGCAATGCTTCAATATTTGTACAATTGTAATAAATGTAAAATGTTAATAATGGAGAGGGGGACAGGGGGAGGGTTTGGGGTATATGGGAATCCCCTATATTCTCTATGTGACTTTTCTGCATTGTAAAGCTCCTTTGAAGATAAAATGAAAAAAAGAAAAAAAAAGCACTTGGGAAATATATGCAAGAAGTTGTCATGTGCATGCAACAGATGTTACAGTGATGAAAGACATAATGTGTGAAAAAAATTTTATTATTACAAATTTCTTTATTTTTTGTACTTTGTTATTTTTTAAAATATATTTTCATTTTCTTATTAATGTTATTTGATTAGTTTTTTGGCTTCATGTTTGGAGAGCTTTTGGATCACAGAAGGGTCACAACAATGGTAGGGGAGGATCACTGGTGTGGGGTGTCAGTGCTGGGGACATGCATGGGAAGGAGTTCACCTGGAGCATATCTCTAAGGCATATGAATATGTTCAAGTATTTATGAGGCATTGTCTTGGTGGGAGGAGAGCCACACAATAAAAAAATAATCTTAATTCCCATCCAGGGGAGTCCTGCTACATTCTCTAATAGGACAGTAAAAATCCCCTGAGTGCAAGGGCAGTGCTTAGTAAAGGAAGACAGACCATTATGCCAGGCCCTTGATCTTGATGATCATATTTATGAACCTTAACTTGTGAAATGGAAACTTAGCCTAATATTATATATTGCCTAAGAGTTACCTCCTGAAAACCTCCTTGTTGCTCAAATGTGGCCTCTCTCTAAGCGAAACTCAGCATATAAATGTACTACCTTCCCCTACCTGGGACATGACTCCTGGGGATGAGCATCCCTGGCACTTAGGGATTGTTGTCAAGTACCAACTAGCAATGCATCTGGAAAAAGACCTTCAAGACTTTTGGTCACCAAAAGGGAGAAATGGTAAATACAAATGAGTTTTTATGGCTAAGAGATTTCAAAGTGAGTCAGGAGATTTTTCCAGAGGTTACGCTTATGCAAGTTTTAACAAGATCTCACTGACTGACACCGTAAACAGGCCCTCAAATAGTGGGTTTCCTGAAGGCTCTAGAGACATCCAGAAACTATTAAAAATGGGGTAGACAGCTCAGGAATTTGGCACCATGTCAGTGGGCCTTACTTTGGAGTTTATGATCCCAATGTGACAGACTTGGACTCATTTTTATGTTCTATACTCATGAATCATCTACCACTTTTGTTTGAGCCTATATTTAACATTATACTTGATGGGTATGTGTCCCAGAGACTTAGATTTTTGGTTCATCTGTGTGCCAGTCAAGCTCTGAATTTCAGTGGAGATGCAGCACCTACTCTCCAGTACATTGGACTCACCCAGGACAGCTGACAAGGTGATGATGATGGACAATGCCCATCCCAAGGATTACAGAGTGTCTGCAACTGCAGGCAGGATTGTTACATCCATCTGCCCCATGGGATCTAAGCTCCCTCTCAATTAGAAGCAGAGTTGGCATCACAATCCCAAATTTCTCAAGATTGGGGAATGAAAAATGGACTAAAAAGACTTATTATTATCCTACTATAGACTTACTATTATTCTTACAATGGAAGAACTCTTATCATTGATGTGGGGGCAGTGGCCACCAGGGGTTCTGAGGTATGTGAGAGAGAGGAATAGGTGTAATATGGAGGCATTTTTGGGACATTGGATTTGTCCTGCATGACAGTGCAATGACAGATACAGGCCATTGTATATTTTGTCATAACCTACAAAACTGTGTGGGACAGAGAGTGTAAACTATGATATAAACTCTAGCTCATGGTTAGTAGCAGTGCTTCAATATATGTTCAACAATTATGACTGATGTACCACACTGATGATCGCTCTTGTTGATATGGGAGGGGGAGGGAATGGGCATATGGAATCCTTTATATTTTTATGTAACATTTATATAATCTAAATCTTCTTTAAAGATAAAAAAATTAATTAAAGAAAGTATCCATTGAGTTCTCAGCACATCCCTGAGTGTTGAAAATTGAGATTCAAGAAAGACATTAATGTGAATATTCTTGCTGTCCTGATTTTGCAATAATCAGGGTAGGCTGAACATTCATTATATTAGAAATCATGCATGTGTCACCAGACCTGGTTTTTCTCCCTAGGCCTGGTTTTTAGAATACTGGTGATAAACTAAGCCTCATTTATTATATGACCATCCTGTATGGGAAAAGACTGTAACTTTGGGTGTCTTTGGTCAACCTTGAGAGATATGGCAGGGGGACAGATGTGGCTTGGGAGTTGGGCATCTGTCTCCCATATGGAGGGACCTGTGTTCAATCTCCAGGACCTCCTAGTAAAAATTAAAAAAAAGAAAAATATAGAAGGTACATGGGCCAACAGACCCCACGCATGGGTGCGCCACCAGGCCCTGTGAGTGGGTGCACCATCAGACCCCATGCATGGGTGCACCACCTGGCCCCATGAGTGGGTGACCTGCCAGGCCCCATGAGCTATGCATCAAGATGATGACATAATAGGGGAGTGACACAAGGGAGAGCCAAGAAGAGACACCAAAAAACCAGGAGGTAAGGTGGCACAGGCAGTAGGATGCCTCTTTCCCACATCAGCAGTTCTGAGGAGTGAATCCCACTTAAGACAGGAAGAGGAGGATGAGAAGAGAGGGCAGGAAATGGATGCAGAGTCACCCAGCAATTGGGCACAGAAACAGCAAAAATGGGGGGGGTTAGAATGGATAAAAGTAAATAAATAAATAAATCTTTTAAAAATGTATAGGGGAGGAAGATATGGACTAAAGTTGGTAGTAATACTTTGATGATGCTCTTTCATGATTTGTTAACAAATGTTTCACAAGAATTCAGGGTGTTTGTGGGGGTGGCGATGTGTGGGAGTAGTGTATGATGTTATGCATGTTTGTTTTGTAAGTTCACAATGTTTGCAGAACACTTATTGTTTATGTATATTCATGTATGAATGATATACTTCATTAAATTGTTTTTTTTTTTAAAGAAAGACATTAAGTTGTGGTCAAGAAGATTAAATTCCATTGGGATGAATTAGATGTAAAAGAAAAAATTTTAAAAATTCATTTAGGCAGTATAATTTTTTATAACAATATAAATCTAGTAAAATTATAGAATATAAAAATATAAGAGAAATATAAAGATTATACAATATGGAGAAGCTAGGTGTATTAATTGATCATAATGGAATCGTGGGATTTAGATATTTGAATAAATAAATGGAAGGTGATTTATGATAAATATATAGGTAGATAGTTTAGATAGATGCTATAATAGGTAAGAGGTAGATATAGATGGCAGATACATTTTAAGGGTCTCACCTACTGAGACCAGGTTACTGATATTTGTCACCATCACTTCTCTGAACAGCTTTCTCTGGAGTGTGTAAAACAGATCCCACTCTTCCTGGGTAAAGACTACAGCCACATTCTTGAAAGTCACTAAGTCCTAAACATCACAGAAATTTGTGTTCACACAGGGCTATCTGCTTACCAAGTTCCTTAATGTGAGGTACAAAATAACACCATGAAAGAAGGAGAAAGTCTGTATATAAAACTCAATATGTTTATGGGGTTCCAGTAACATGATTTTCAATGCTGAACTGCCATCTGGCTTTAAGATGCACTCACAGACACATACACACTGTGAATACATATTCTATTGTAAAAGAAAGTCACATGATTTGGGGTGTAATATACACCTGGAAATTTCTCAATAAACTTGTAATTCTTCCTTCTTGCTGCTGATTATAAAGCTTTCATTCAATCATTCATAACTAAATTATCCTTTCCCAACAATATAAATTAAATTTACACTTATTATAAGGAAAATAATTCCATGATATATCACTTTTTAAAAAATGAGTATAGTTAGAGTATTCCCCTAAATAAATGAACTCAGATGTTCCTCTCATTTAAAAATCATTACAGAATATGTTATGAATTTTGACAAATACAATAACTTAATGTGTGAATTGACTTCTATCTAAAATAAATTCACAGTTCTATTACTTATTAAATTGACAGGGAACCTTGAAGAAATATCAAGACTTCTGCAAAACTGAATAGGTTTCATAAAGAAATCAGGATCAGTAAGGCCTGATTTCCTCAGAGCTCCATATCTCAGGTATTCATTACAATATATAAATACAGATGTCAGGGTCACAAGCCAGGGACAGTTGTTAGTGGCCTTAGATTGACCATTCCTGTGGTAGGAGATCTCCCAATCTAAACTTTTTCTGGAGTCTACAAATACCAGGTTTCATTTTCTCACTTTATCTTCATCTCATCTGCCTGTGAAAAGATTAAAAGAATCTTTTCATTGCTTCTTGTCTCTCCAAATCGTCAAAATTTTTCACAAAGACAAATTTTATTCTATCTACTATTCAGTGCCTGAATCCACAGCCACAATGAAGGAAAAAATAATTCTTATACATTGCATCTATTTATAGAATTTGAATAAATTTGATTGAGAAGATTGAAGTTGGGAAATTTGAACAATGGTAAGGGGATTTTAGTTCTTATTAAAAAGTATTTCAAAATATGCAAATATATTCCATCAAAACTTTAAGAAATTAAAATTGGGGAAAATAAACAAATGATTCCTTATTTTCTTTAATTTACTAAACTTCTCATGGGCTTCTGGCAAATATGCCTACCCCTACACCCAGTACCTGTAATGTTGGATTGACTGAATGCAACAGCTGAAACTCAGCTGCCTTCTGACTGTAAATTTCTGTCCTTAATCATCTTTATCACCTCTATTCATCACATGCCTCTGCCAATCTCAGGCACTAACATGATTCATTAATTCATTATTTATCAAATGAGGCCTTGGGTTGGGTGAGAAAAAGAAAACATTTATCATCTTTTCAGAAAATACATAGCCTATATGGAAGCTGGAACCAAATATTGTAATGGTTGGAATATTTCTCATTGTTAGTCCATAATTATCATAATTATTGTGTCCTGTATAAACTTAAGCTCAGATCCTTGAAATAACTCCTGAATACACTTGGAATATCCATACCAATAGGGGAAATAATCCCATTTGCCAGCAACAGCAGTGTAATTTCAGTTAAAGAAGAATTCTCTACTCACCTGTGAGTGCATTGTCAATACTTTAGCTGACAGCTAACTTTCTCTGGATTTTCACTCACAACCAGATGAGCAGAAGTTGAGCAAAGCTGAGAATGGAGAAGACTTAAGATTCAAGTCCTGACCACAATTTTCAGGCCCACCTGTCATGAATGCCAAACCATTCAGCTGGGAGTCTCCCCAGCCCAATTAAGAACAGGAACATGAAGTGTGCTCAAGGGGAAATAAGGGGAAACTCTTCTTTCCCAGGATCTTATCTTCTCTGGTTAATAAAGATGATATGATTACCTTCATTGTACAGATAAGAACATGAAACTCCATGAATTGTATTTATTAATTAGTCCATGATGGTCAAAGAATTTTAATTCTTCCCTGATTACAAAACATAGGAATCTGTGACCAAAATCACATCTGTAATTGGGTCCTTACCACAAGAGGAAGCAGACTGGAATTTCTCAGTTATAATTATTCTTGGTTTTGCACTAGCATTGGTTCTGTCACATGCACTTCTGTCTTCTCATTCCCTTCCTGCTCTACTATGAACCTGACATTTTGTATACATTTGTCCTAAATCATCTTGATTTTTCCACATGTGATGTCTAACAATGCAACCCTTCAACACTGAGTTCTACATCTCACCACAACATATTTACAAATCAATTAAGAAACTTAAGAATACATATTATTATGGGGTTGATCAGAGCTATGATTAACTTAGTCATTTGTACCTCAACTCCAGAAAGAAAATGATTGTATTCAATCTGTTTGGAGAATTACACATTTTTTAAAATAACCTTTCCAGTAAACCAGCTGATAAATGTTAATCTACCCATTTAACAAATGTCCTAAATAGAGGTTCTGATAGCTGAAATAATATGACAAACTTATGTGGCCAGAAAAAGACATAGCTAGAGTTTGAATATTTTCTACCTGTATCCCAATTTCAAATATCTTAGGGATTACATACCACACCCAGGTATTACCCGGAATGTCACCTCTCATTTCAAAAATTAGATGATCCCTGTGTTGTCAAAACTTCCTCTTCATATAGTTTGTTACAATTAAACACCATACACAGGTTCTCCTCTCACAAGGAAACCATTGAACCCATTTCCCAAACATTAGCTTCCAACTCATGAAATATTTACTGCCAGATGAATTCCAAGCATACATATTTCAGCATATGCTTCTTGAGAACATTTCTGATGTCATTTTTTTACCCCATCTGTCAATAAATATCTCACTATTTACCACATGTGCCCACATAGGAGGTTACTCTAATTTCCTGTCATGTTTATTACTTCATGTGACACAGTACATTACTAAACTCATGCTTTATGTCTAAATGCAGAATCACAACTCCTAGTGCTTTAAAATATACCTGGGAAACAGGTTACATCTTGATAATTGAGTCATTCTTCCATCTTCCATAACTGCTTCAAGTCCCATAGTTTTAATACCACATATTCTCAGATTTCACATTTCTTTTACAAGATGAGATTAACCTCATCATAACCAGATGAATGGTATAATTTTAAAAATCACCTGGACTTACCACCATAATGTCTACAATTATTTCTGCATTCACACACGAGTTACTCCTTCTCTCTCAATGAAGGTTCTTGTCACCTGACAAAGTTGAAAGTCTCCAAATGAATTCCTGTCTCTCCTGTTTCTTTTTGAAATCTTTACAAGCAAACTTCTCTCTACCACAATCAATCTTCTCATCATTTAATCTTATTGTTTCTCTTCTATTATGAACCCAAATGTCCCCTGTGCATATTTCCTGTCTTGTGTCTGATCTCCTTTTCTTTCACAATCTACATGAGCATTTTTATCCTTTTCTCACACAGTCTTAAATGATGGGTTAATAACATCACAGACTTCCTCTTAAATAAATCATGCTTCAATCTCCAATTAAGCTCCCCATGAATAAATCCAGTGTGTAATCCTCAGTCTATAACTTGGAAATAAAAAAGAAATGGATCTCTTGGGAATTTCTTTTTCTTAGACTTCTCTGATATCTCAGCTCACTGAGTGTATTCAATCTATTCTAGTCACAACTTCCTCTTGTGCTCAGCATGACTCTACTCAAACAATACTATTAGAACATCTCAAGGTTGAATTGTAGCACCCTTTCTCCCCCATTTCTGTACACTGTCATGGCAATCTCATACATTTATTCAATTGCTTCAATTTATTCCACTGTTGGCTCTAAAATGACAGTGAACATTTCTATTTTCATATATAGAGGCAAAAAACTCAAATATTACTCAAGACATTATCACCACCATGACCCCAGAAATGTAAAATAAATTATCCTCTTCTAGAACTTACTCTCTGATTAACCTAGATGTCAATCAAGAATAATATAATCACAGTATGCCCATTTAACAAAATATTTTCTTCAAATTCAGCAATTTCAAGTTAGGACTCCTCCAGGCATCCAAGGAAATCTTCACTCAGAAACACACAAATAAATTTATGCTGAGCTAGTATTTCAGCAATGAACATTATAATCATCCTTCATTTCCACCAAAATCCTCTCAAACACTTTCCCACATCATACTCATGTTCCTTCAGTCTCTGTTTTGTCATTTCCTCAGAGATCCCTTCACTGAGCACCAACCTAAGGTATCCTTTGCCCATCCTATAGCCTATATTACTATTCTACTATTCCTTCAGGTCACTCATATAATTTTTCATTGTATATTTATTTGTTCATTTTTTTGGTCTCTCCCCTGTTCTAATTGCATAAAATCATTCCCTGGATGGTAATATATTAAATGAGTTTCCCTTTGAAAATGAACAAATGATTATAAATCCAGAAATATTGTTTGTCCACAATAAGTTAACCTGACCTCAGATGTCCTAAGCCCAACTACAAGCAGTCAAATTAATTTAAACCTTCTGATTAAAAATAAAATCATTTACAAAATAAATTAGAACTCTCCCTCCTTTTTAAATTTCTCTCCCTTATTCATGAGAACCCAAATGGACTGAAAGTGCAAGGAACCCAAGTCTTAATGAGGCTGCTTTCACTATATGTGTGTTCAGAGCTTCTTTCTCTTTAGAAAAAGCATCATTTTGATGACAATCTCTCTTTCTATGTAGTTGATAACATCATCAGTCCTATAGTTCAAAAGACACATCTTGATTAACTCAGATGTTAGTCAAGATAAATCTATTCAAGGTACATCTTGTCTCCTTCACTTCCTTCTAAAACTCTCAAAATCAACCTTACTGCTTTTTCACTGATACATTATAATTTTATGGATTTTAGTTGTAGTGGGCAGGTACTCTAAAGCATCTACAGCAAGAAGATGCTTACCAATCTGTATATCTAAGAGAAACTGAAATCTACCAGTATTTTCTGAGTCATCCATGTTACTGTATGTAAGTAGAAATATTTGTGCTGAAAAACTATACAAGGAAAATTTTAATTGTTTTTGAGTGTATATACTTTACTACCAAGCAAGGGAAAGACCATCCAGTATAGATCTCATTATGTTATATCTACCTTCAAACTTCAAAATATTAGATGTTCCCAAATAAATGATTGTCTCATTGTTGATTTTCTTATGAATAAGTTGGCTTTTAAAGAATTTTTAAACTAAAATTTTTATTATTGCATGCTTGTTTATGTTTTAACAGTACATTCAGCTTATTTTGAGTTTTAATAATGGTTACTATTTTAGTAATGCTAAATAATTGCTAGTGCTATCAAAGAACCAGTTATGAGAAAATATATTTCCTGTATTACCATTTAGATGCATTACTGTAATCAGAACTACATCATATAATTTAAAGCACTAGGCCTATCAAATATATTTAAATACTATGCATTGATTTCTATCAGGATATCCAGTTTGTAACATATGGTTCTATAATCCATCCCTCAGATGAGTGGTTCCCCTAAGTATGAAACTTTATGAAAGAGAAGGCCATGTCACATCCCTCAAATAAACCAAAAAAAATTATTGTAACTTCTAGCAGATATTAGTAGACCCACATGCTTCTTTTCTTTTGTTTTTTAATCCTCAAGACATAAAAGAGCAAGCAATGGTAGAAATCTGGTAATCTTAATCAGTATTGTATGGCCCATCGGTTTTAGTGCATAAATTTAAAAAAAACTAGTAGTACTACAAAACCATGACTTTAATGGAGAAAATACACTAAAGCAAAATAGGAACATAATAAAATATAAAGCATTCACAATAATATTTATCAATAATTTCCACTTAATTATTTTTAACGTAAGCCAATTAATCAAAGAAATTGAGGGCAGCAACTTTCTGCTTCTCAGTCTCTTTTATTTTTCATTTCCATCTCACTAGAGGCAGGTTTGACTGAAAGACATTTTGAAAAGCTGTTGAGGTTAGAAATCATCTCCTGACCATGATTTCAATTAGCCTAGTACTAATTTTTTCTCCAGTTAATAGTAATCATATGAGTTGATTTCAAAATCATTCAGATTTATCTTGAAAAATAGAAGAATAAATTATTTCTGTAAAGAAATCAAGCAATATATTTCCATTTTAGGTACAGGTATTTATATCCAAATACATATTTTGTCATTTTTAATTCACTCTTCTGAAATGAAAAAAACTGCAATTCAGTACTTTTGTATCATGTATTTTAGGTAATCAATTATTCCATTTTCATAGTATTCTTATATAGCCCTATGTGTTCTCAGCCTAGTTTCTGTAGCATGATTAAAATGCAATGTGTGTGCAACCTACTAAGAACCATAGGATAGACAAAAAGTTTCTGTAGGAAAGCAAATAGGCCTGTCTAGTGTGATATTAACCAGAACTTTCACTTCTTCTTTGTAAAGAAAAATGTATAATATAAACATGTAATGCTTCACTTGATCTATTTCTTTATCACCATGAGAATTAGAGACCCCAGGAATATTCTGTAACTTTATGTTAACCAGAGAAGAACAGTAGAGAATCTCCCCAGTCCATTCCCAGAGTGCTCAACTCAATGACTAACTTTCTTTGTTTCAAAGCTGTATAAAATCTGTAAGAAAACCCCTCAACAAGAAGACCAATTTGAGATTGGTTAGATCTCCTTTCCTCTACTGGCCAATAAAGCTAATTTTCCTTCCTAGCCTAGTTCAGTATGACTACTATTTAATGCCAAGCACTGAGCCCTTAGATCCTTCTGATCACTGTCATTTCCCGACAATATTTTTCGGAAAAGTGATTCTCTTTTTTTCATAAATGTTTATATGTTGGAGGACAACTCTGAATTAAGCCTGTCCAAAAGAATAGAGTCATACTAGAAAATAAAACATACAGTCTGGTCCTATGGGGTTTAAGTGTCACTTTAGAAGAGGCAATTTAAAGGGAAAAAATGCATGGTTGCTTGTTACATGATCTAGATTTATTTCTTGTTTTGAAGATAGAAAATCTCTCATAGAAATACCAATATTTTGAATGAAGAATGGTACCAAAATTTCTTTACTGAGCCACTGTGTGACAGGTAATTTCATTCAATCTGGTTTGGATTATTAAAGAATAGCAAGATTTTCAAAAGTTGATGAGTCCATCTAAGTTACTGATGATAAAACAATGAGAAATTCAGTGCAGAATATATTTTCAGGTCTGGAACTCATATGTGATATATGAACAGGAAAGTGCAAGTTCTATAACCATAGATGATAAATAAGTCAAAAGAATGGAAGATATTGCCTAGGTAGAAAGATAGAAGTAAAAGAAGGGCTGAGAATGTGTTCTAATAAGTTCCAACATATAATGTCTCAGAAATAGCATGAAAATATATAAAATGGGGTCAGAAAAAATCCAAGTGAGTGTTGTGAACTAGGAGACCAGGACAGAAATGGATGATAGAAGGAGGAAATCAGAATTTTTTGAGGACTCCTATAAGGTGAAGAGGCTTTCATTGGTTTCATTTAGATGGAGGTAAGGAGGTCCTTGAGGGCAGTGCATGTAAGTACAGAAGCTGTAAGCCATATCAGAGTGCATTGAGGAGTCAGCAGAAGGTGAGTATAAAACCACTAATTGTGGCTCATTGAAAAAGGTTGGCCTCAATTGGCAAGAAAACTAAATAACTGGGGAATTAAAAATCACATACCAATAAAATTTAAATATTTATTTGATAGAATTATTGTATGAAATTTGACAGTATTTATAAATGTTAATGGGTGAAGGTCAGGTCACATCTCATAGTTTGGAGAACTCCCAAGAATCCACAAAACAAGAGGAGACATTGAGGTCTACTCAGTTCTGAAGCAATTTCCACAGAAAAACCACACTTTCCTCTTCTGCAAAAGTTCTGCATTGTTTAGCTTCTTTATCTATGGCAAAATGTAACCTTTATTTGTATTCCTTTTGTAAAGGGAAAACATTTAATAAATCCAATGAGTGATCCATTCCACAGAGAAAACCATGAATGAACAAACTGCAGATGCTGAACTTAATCAAGGTTTCATTCAAAGAAATGCATTCTGTTTACCTTGATTGGATTTGCAAGATAATTAAAAAGTTAAAATACTCTTATGATATTGGAAAATGAAGAGATAAGTCCATTGAGAAGGATCATTGAAAGGCTACTTAATTAATTTAATAAATAATTTACAGTGCATTCTTTGTAACAGGAAGTATTTAAAGTCCTGGAGATTCAACAGTGAATAAGATGTAATGGTTCTTTATGGACAAAGAGCTTGAAATGTAAGGAGGAAGGCTGGGATTATAAATAAAGTGAAGGAGGATTGTGGGAACATGGCTGACAGGTTATACATATAAATCTTAGCTCTCAATAAAACAACAAAGAAAAAGTCAGAGGCTGATGTGGGGACCTGCTTTAGGGCACAGCAAATCAGGACACTGTGTACCAACTCCCACAAGAACAAGGGTCAAGGACATGAAGAAGGCAAAACAAGTAATCATGAGTTATTAAACCTCCCAGCTGCTGGGGAGGGCTATCCTCCCCTACCCCCTGGGATATTAAGTGAAGGTAAAACTGGTGAAATGTATCTAACTGAGAGATGAGCTGACATCTACCTCCACAGGGAGTGCTCTGAGTTATCAAGGAGGGTACTGGACAGATAGGGAAGCCAGGAATAATTGGGGGTTGCTTACCTCAGTGGCTGGAATGGACACACATACATGGCCCTCTGGGTGTACACACTAGTTGCAGACCCAGCCCCCTGCTCCAAACAGGAGTGTGATGGCAGATTCCCTGCAAGGAAGTGAGACTTGGGAGAGTGGGGAGTGGTTTTTTTGCAGTGAGTTTAGCCAGCTGGGCCCTCCTTGAATATTGGAAGGAAGCCTGACTCAACAGGGAGAGGGGAGGGGGATCATCTCAGGCTAGTGGTCATGCCTAGCCATCTAGGTAAATAGAGGAATTACATCAGTGAGACTGCAATCAGCACCACTCCAGCTGACTGCAGGACATCTAACCTGCCTAAGGGAAAAGGGGCATATAGCCTTCTGAAAAGTTAAACAACCCAGAATATCTCAGTTGGAGAATTCTAGTCTAATATATATGAGGTCCCTGGTTCAATTCCTGGTTATTCCTTGAGAAGAGATCCACCAGGTCATCAGGCAGCCAGCTGAAACTTTATAATAGGGAACATATAGATGTTTTCTTTGTATTAGCTTTTCTTGTATCTCTTATTTTTTTTAAAAAAAGTTCATTTTCTTTTATTTTCCTTATTTTACTCACTAAAGCCCAGTTCAAAAGCTGCAGAGGGCAGCCTGCAGGGTGAGTGATTGAGGAACACCAGCAACCTGAGAAGATCTTTAGGGGTCTAAGAAAGAAGGCTGTTTTTCCAGGTTTATTATTATTTTTTCCATCTCCTTATTTAAAAACAAACAAAGAAGTGCTTATTTTTTGCTTGTTTTTTATCTTCTCCCTTTATTTCTCTGCTTGTTTATTTTGTCTTTTCTTTCTTTTGTTCTTTTGTTTACTATCTATTCCACCTATGCTATTTCTTTTTACTCCTTCATCTTTATATCTTTTGTTTTCCATTGTAGTTCTTTCATTCCACCTCTTTAATATGGTTTCCAATTTTTCTGGTTTGTATTTCTCCCTGTATCCCTTTTTCTCCATATGGTTTCTATTTTTTACTTTTTTCTTTCTCTCTTCTCTGCTTTCTTTTCCCCCATCTCACCATTCCAGCATTTTAATTCATTCTATATATTTCTTTCTCTATTCTGTTTCTTGTTTCATTCTTTCAATTCCAATTTCCTAATCTTATTCCTCTGTGCTTCTTACTTGTGTTAATTTTTCAATTTTCCAGGTCTTGTACATTTGCTCTTCTGCCTTTTACTAATACAATTATTGTTATTCTTTTTGTCTTCCTATCTCTTTCCTTTTATCTGGTCCTAATTTTTTTCTTTCAAAGGAACATAGGCAGATCTCTCTCACAGAAAACAGCTGAGTGTGGGTTAGATCCAGCTGAGTGAGCCATTTTGGGAACCCACAGAGTAGGAGGCTTCAGGATATCTATCTGGAGGGAGCTGGATGAAGAGATAAATTCCTCAAGGTGCTGCTGGCTTGATTTGTAGTTACTGTGTTTCCTCTTCCTTGATTTCCCCTTTTCTTTGTATACCAATTTTGTATACCAAGGCTATCTTTTTTGCTTCCTTCATCATTCTATCTTCTGCTTTCTATTGTTGTTCCTACATTCCATCTCACATTGTTTAGCTCTCAATTATTCTAGTTTTTATTTCTACATAATCTATCCAGCTTTCTTTCTTTCATTAACTTATTCATTTTTGTCTTTTCTTTTCTCTTTCCCTCTCTCTTCTTCATACTGGCCTTTTAATTCAGCCTATATATTTTTCTCTATTTGTTTTCCCATTTCATTGTTGGTACCCAACATTTCTATTCCTATTACTCTACACTGCTTTTATGAGTTACATATTCATTTTCTAAGGGCTTAAAAAGTTCCTCTTCTAACAATTGTTGGTATTATTACTATTATCCTTTTAGTCTTCTTACCTCTTTCACTCTCTCTGGCTGAAATTTTTTCTTCAAGGGAACATAGACAACAGCAATGAAATAGAATAAGAAGAATAAAGTGTCAAAGAGAAAACTTAACACACACACAAAAACAGCAATTAAATAAAATCCCAGAGTAAAGAGAGAAGCTAATCAACTGAATAAACACATCAAGATAGAAAGACGACCAGACGGCAACAAAAAATTACAAACGATACTAAGAAACAGGAAGACATGTCCCAGTCCAATTAAAAAACTAAAAACCAGAAAGAGGTGCAGGACATTGAACAATTAATCAAAGTTATCCAAGCAAATATCACAGACCCACTTTATGAAGTGAAGGAATAGATTAAGGATATTAAGATGACACTGGAGAATATACTGAAAAATTGTAAACATATATAAAAAGATAATGGATATGATGGTGATCAATGGCACAATCCAAGAAATCTAAAAGACACTGGAAGCACATAAACATAGATTTGAGCAGGCAGAGGAAAGAATTAGTGATGTGGAAGACAGTACACCTGAAATTAAACAGACAGTAGAACAGATAGATAAAAAGATAGAAAAAACGTAGCAGAAGCTTAGGGACTTGAATGAGAACACAAAACACACAAACATATGCATTATAAGCATCCCAGAAGGAGAAGAGAAGGGAAAGGGGACAGAAGGAGTGTTGGAGGAAATAATGGATGAAAACTTCCCAACCCTATTGAGGAAGATGGACGTACAAGTCCAGGAAATGCAGCATGCCCCAAATAGTATAAATACCAACAGGCCTACTCCAAGACATATACTCATCAAGCTGTCAAATGCTCAAGATGAAGAGAAAATACTGAAAGGAGCAAGAGAAAAGAGAACCATCACATAAAAGAGAAGCTCAATAAGATTAAGTGCTCCTTTCTCATCTGAAATAATACAGGCAAGAAGGCAGTGGCATGACATAGTTAAGGTACTAAAAGAAAAATAAATTCCAGCTAAGAATTCTCTATCCAGCAAAGCTGGCATTCAAAAGAGATGGAGAGCTCAAAATACTCACAGATAAAAAGAAATTAGGAGAGTATGCCAATAAGAAACCTGCCCTCCAAGAAATAATAAAAGGAGTTCTGCAGGTTGAAAGAAAAAAACAAGAGAGAGAGCTGGAGGACAGTGTAAGAACATCAGAAAAGACAAAAGGAGAAATAAAAACAACATATGACATACATAAAGCCAAAGAAAATATGGCTAACATAAGTAATTCCTTGAGAGTAATAACACTAAACATTAATGGGTTAAACTCTGTAGTCAAGAGAAACAGATTGGCAGAATGGAAAAGGAAATATGACCCATCTATATGTTGTCTACAAGAAACTCACCTTAGACCCAGAGATTCAAGAAGGCTGGAAGTGAATGACTGGAAAACAATCTTACAAGCAAACAACCAAAAAAGAGTGGGAGTAGGTATACTAATATCAGACAAAATAGACTTTAAATGCAAAACTATTGTAAGAGACAAAGACAGACACTATATATTAGTGAAAGGGGTAATCTTTCAAGAAGAAAGAATGATCATAAACATTTAGGCACCTAACAGTGGTGAATCAAAATACATGAGGCAATCACTGGAAAAACTAAGTGAGAAAGAGATGCCTCTACAATTATAGAGGCGGACTTTAATACCATCATCACCATTAGACAGAACATCTCGACAAAGAATCAATAAAGAAACAAAGACTTTGGTTAATACATTACAGGATCTGGACGTAATAGACATATACAGAACACTACACCCAAATACAGCAGGACATACATTCTTCTTGAGTGCACATGGGTCATACTCCAAGATAGACCACATGCTAGGCCACAAAACAACTCTCAATGAATTCAGAAAGATTGAGATTATACAAAGTTATTTCTCTGACCACAAGAGAATGAAATTGGAGATCAGTAAGTGCCATAGAACCAGATTATGAACAAAGATATGGAAGTTAAACAACACACTCTTAGACAAACATTGGGTCAAGGAGGAACGCTCAAAAGAAATCAGTAACTGCCTTGAAACAAATGAAAATTACAACACAACATATGAAAATCTATGGGATGCAGCAAAATCTACTGAAAGGGAAATTCATAGCCATAAATGCATTTATCAAAAAAGAAGAAAGAGCTAAAATCGAAGACCTAATTGCAAACCTGGAGGAATCGGAAAAACAACAACAAACCAATTCCAAAGGAAATAGAGAGAAGGAAATAACAAAGATTAGAGCACAACCAAATGAAATAGAAAATAAGAAAGCACTAGGAAAAATAGACAGAGCCAAAAGATTGTTCTTTGAGAAGATCAATAAAATTGACAAACCCTTAGCCAGACTGACAAAAGAAAAAAACAGAGAAGATGCAAATACACAAAATAAAAAATGAGAAAGGGGATATCAATCTCACAGAAATAAAGAGTATCTTTCATAAGAGGATACTTTGAAATGTTATATGACAAAAAGAATGATAATTTAGAGGAAATGGACAAATTCCCAGAAACCCACAAGCAGCCTATATTGATGAAATAAGAAATTGATAAACTCAACAGTCCTATTAGAAGAGATATACTCAGTCACCAAAAACTTCACAACAAAGAAGTGACCAGAGAGCTTCACAGATGAATTCTACCAAACATTCTGGAAAGAACTAACATCAATCCTGCTTAAGCTCCTACAAAAAATAGAAGTAGAATGAACATTGCCTAACTTATTCTATGGTACCAACATTACCCTAACACCAAAGCCAAACAAATATGCCACAAGAAAGGAAAATTACAGACCAATCACTCTAATGAACCTAGATGCTAAAATCCCTAATAAAATACTTGCTAATCACATTCAACAACATATCAAATGAATAATTATTCACCATGACCAAGTGGGTTTCATCCCAGGTATGCAAGGATGATTCAACATAAGAATATCAATCAATGCAATACAACACATAAACAGACTGAAAGAAAAAAAAAATCACACAATCATGTCTGTAGACAAAGCAAAAGCATTTGACAAAATACAGAACACTTTTCTGATTAAAAAAAACTGCAAAAGATAGGAATAGAAGGAAACTTTCTGAACATAATAAAGGGTATTTATGAAAAACCCACAGTTAACATCATCTTCAATAGTGAAATTCTAAAAGCTTTCCCTCTAAGATTGGGAACAAGACAAGGATACCCACTATCGCTATTCTTATTTAACATTGTGTTAAAAATACTTGCTTAAGCACTGAGGCAAGAAAAAGAGATAAAATGTATCCAAATTGGAAAAGAACAAGTAACAATTCTACTGTTTGTAGATGACATGATCCTATACATGGAATGCCCTGAGAAATCTTCAACAAAGCTTCTAGAACTTATAAATGAGTTCAGTAAACTTGCAAGCTGTAAGATTGTCCCGTCCCATGGGACAATCAACTGGGGCTCAGGTCCTGTGAAGAAAAGAATGGTATGGGACAAGAGACGCGAAGAATGACAGCAAGACAGGATTCTGATCAAGATGCAAAAGTTTATTGAAGAGGCAGGGTATATATACTCTGAAGGAAGAGGGTGAGGATTGGTGGACCTAAGGACGGGTGGCGGTTTGGGATTGGTGGCTGCTGTTGCTAGGGTAGGTGGCAGAAATGCTTTTGGCGTGAACTCTCTAACTTCCTTGAAGAA
>JAQZBX010027392.1:0-28390 GCA_029593785.1 Cabassous unicinctus
CCGGTGAAAGGCTCGGCTCTCCGGGGCCCAGCATCAAGCTCTCTCCTCTTCCATGTCTATGAAGCGCTCTGTATCCCTCTGTGTATCTTCTCCTGTGTTCTCCTTGAGTGAGTGTCCATTTATATAGCCACTAAGGAGGCGGGGACTCAACCCTGAGCCCTAATCTTGATTTAATCAAGTAAAGGTAAAGGTTTTGAATTTAAATCAACCAAAGGGTATCATGCCAGAGGAACAGACCAGTTTACAAACATTATCTCGCTTTTCAGAATTCGTAAATAATCTCAAACTGCTACATGAGTAGACTAATTGCTTAGCTAATTATAGGTTCACAAAGGAGAGAGAGTTCAGTGATTAAGCACACAGGCTCTGGAGTGGGACTGCCCAGGTTCAGAGCCTCTGACTGTGCTTCATTAGAGGAGCCACTTAGCTGCTCTGTGCCGTACTTTATCTGTAAACTGGGGGGAATTGAAAGACTTACATACCATAAAAATAGAAAGGATGAAAGTTCACAATAATGTCAAAAATTTAGAAGTTTCAGCCTGCCTTTTTCCAGAATCTGAGAAGCAGTCCAGTGAAAGGCAGGACTTCAAATATGTAATCCATGTCCCTCCACCACCACCAGTATCTGCTGGTCTGAAATATGAAATGGGGCGCTAAAGTCCTTTTCCTATTTCTGATGCAGAGATAAAGTGTCTGGAAAGACTACTTATTATTCCAGAGGGGCTGATCTGGGAGGCAGGGAGAGTGTTGCATAATTGGAGACTGTAAAACCCAGAAAACACCTGTGCAGGAAGGAAGTAGAAAGGGGCCTAACAAGGGCATTACATCCTGAGCGATTTGATAAAAGAGTAACATGCTCGTGTGTTATGGTGATTGCAAAACAGGAAGACGCCTAATGGCAGCAGTGTGTTCTGGGATTTGTAGTTTCTTTTTCATGTGCTGTTCTCCACTGCTTCAGGCTGGCAGAGAGCGAGCCAGCGAGCATAGGAAGATGCCTCCTCAGCAGAGCCCAGGTTCATTACATGCACGCCGACTGAGTACGACTATACGAGGCTAGAACTGTGCGTTTAAACACACTGACCAACCACAGAGCTGGGACTAGACCATTACCCCAGTAAAGTAGTGTCCCCTTTCAGGCCACTTGTCCTAGCTGTTGAAAATGCTGGTATTGGAAAACCCCTCTTTGTTCCAGGATGACTAGAGAAGAAATCCCCAACAGCAACTACAAGCATCCCTTGAAAATTTTTGCAAAACAAAGGAACCGGATTATCATCCTGAAAACTCAGAAGAAGAACATACTGATGAAATTTATTTACAGTATGAAACCAAAAATTTGAGAAAACTGTTTAGAATCCTCAATAGGATGAAAAAGAACATAACCTCTAAGAAAGAGACCATAATGTCATGATTCGAGAATAGAGAAATTAAAAGGCCACAGGATGAGATGAAGAGAGAGGTGGGTGATATAAGGTTACCTGCAAGACTCTAAAAATGCAATAGCGAAATTGGGGGCAGTAAAACATAGATTCGATATATTGGAAAAGCAAAGTGGTGTGGTGGAGCACAAGCTAAGAAATTCTCCCAGAATTCAGAAGAAAAGGAAAAAGAAATAAAGGTAAGGAAGGAGAAACTGGTAAGATTCATAAAATAGAAATTCAATAACAATTAATTGAAAAATAAACCACAACAATTAGAAATAATAATGAAAAAATTGAAGACATTTCCCAGCAATGGAGGAACAAAAAGACCCAATTATATGGATGGAAACTGTTACATTGTCTTTCAAGCAAAATAAATGAGAAGTGAAATAGAGCTAGACGCATCCTTGAAAAGTGTGTGGTTTAAAGTACTAATTATTAAATATCATGTAAGTATCCATACATGAAAAACAAAATAAAACATAAAGAGTGCTCTAGCAAGTTACCTACTAAAGAACAAAATTTACAATATTCTGAGTCCTCTAAATTTAGTTTCTATTGTGTGGGGTAAAACAACAAAGAAAGCAAAAATACCTACAGAATTTTGAGAAGAAAATGATGTAATCTAAAAATTTTATACCCAGCCAAGTTATCTTTTTTGAGTAAAGGTCATTGAAATATATTATTAATTATGCAAGATTGCAGAAAATACTGCCCATTTTCTCCTTCATGTTTTTTTATTCCGTTTTTACTGGCATTTTATTGTTCAATTATTGTGTTCAACTATTGTTCAAGCCAAGAAAGGAATTAAAATGTAAAATTCAAGAATGAAGTGGGCCTATTATAAACTTGTGTTATTCATTGAAACTGATGAATTATGGAGTTAAGCTGAAAGGATTTCTTAGGTTCTTTCAGAGTACAAGGCACAATGATATAAATAAACACTAAAATATCACTAATGAAGACTGTTGGACAGAAATCTAGCCATGTTAGTGTAGTTTTAATTATAGATATTTTTAATGCTGTTTTCCTGGTTTCCCCACACAGAACTAGTATCACATAGCAGAGATACTCCTTTAATAAGACATGAAAATTATTTGTAAGTAGCATCTGAAAATACAGATTAATCTGAGCCATATGAACCTTTGCTGTTTCCACTGTAGGTTACATGAATGGATATAAATTGATATGACTGAATTGGCTAAGTTATCTCTTCTAATACCTTAGCTTCGACGGTAAATTCTAGTTTTGTTTAGGCCTATCTAGAATGAGAATGCCTAATTTATTTTAAAGACGTCACCCAGTCAGACTGCTCCCTCCTTGCTCTTAAAGTATGATTTCAAATATCATAGAAATTTAAAAAACAAAAACAAATACCTTGTATTACTGTCACTGAAAATACCACTTAGCCTTTATACCTCATAATGTGAATTCCCGTGGGTGAAGAGGTCATGGATGTATACAAGACCACAGTGTTGTGCTGATATAGCTGTTCAGTAGGTTCTCTATGATAATAATTGATAAATGGTTTTCTTAATGACTTCAATGTCTGTGAAAAAATAATTCCCAAAAAAGGAATGTCTTTCAATCCAGATACGGTTCCCTATCAAGTTAGGCTTTAGAAGATAATAGGAGTATATCATAGTTACATAAATACATTTGCAATTGATTTATTCCTACTTTACATTTTTACTGAAGGACAACCTAGCATTACAATTTAAAATGATTTTTTCCTCTAATGTATTTAGTTTTTCCATATATTAACACAATTTAACTCAAAGATTGCCTGTAATAAACATATTGGGATCAATTTCTATTTGCCACAGAAAGAAAGCCATTATGAGGTGACCTAATTTGATATATATGTATTTAAAAATAGCCATTAGTGACCTTAAGTACAAATAGAAAGCAAGCAGTCTGTATCAAAGGATCAAAATTGTAAAGGAAAAGTGAGTATTTTTTGTTGGTAGCATGTCTGTCAGTGTAACCTCTCTTGTTATTTGCTGAACAGGGCTTGCTCCATTATTTTGTTGTGGGATACTTTTTCAGAAATATTCTGTTGAAGCAGAAATTTTCGACCCTACTCCCCTTTCCCAGTCCTCGCTCCCACCTTCATTTCCTCATTTCCCTCTTAGCATCTTAGAGCCTGTGGCCCAATATTAAAAGCAAACCCTGCATATCCTCAGCTACCATATCCCTTTTTGCCTTCACTGATATACCTGGGAAATTCCATCCCGCTGAGCCCCAGTGCCCGCCTCTGTGTGCTGCACCAAGCAGCTGAGCGTCCCTGGAGCCGACCACAGAGCGTGTGGTTTGGTCTTGCTTGGTACTGGAGACTGTGCACATCAGTGGACCATGCTTGAACACGGTTATCAGTGGCCACCACATTGTCAAAGACTGTGGCCAATTCTGAGTCCTCCGTCAACTTAAACTTTCAGCAACATTTGATCCAGTTGGCCATTTTCTCTTTCTTGAAACACCTTCTTAAAACTTGACTTTGGGGAGCTACACTCTCCATTCTTCCCTCCTACCTCTTTGGCTGGTCATTCTTAGTCTCCCTTGCTGGTTTCCTCTTCTTAACCTCTGGGTGGCATGACCCAGAGATCAGTCCAAGACCCTCTTTTCTGAACAGTCTATATGCACACCCTTGGGAAGCTCACCCAGCATCTTGGTTGTAATGTTGGTTCTCCAGATTTATGTCTTGAGCCCCAATCTCTCCTGAGGTGCATATTTCTATGTCCAACTCTCTGCTTTGTGTCTCTGCTGAGATTAACTTGCATTTCAAAACAATTCTTGATTTCACATTACAGACCTGCATCTGCCCTCTTGTTTTCCATCTCAAGAAACAACACCATCATTAAGGAGTGCTGTGCTCTATAACTCCAAGGTGCATCTTTCTTTTTGGTTGATTGAATTTTTATTGCATCTTCTGTGCATTTTTGCCAAAGATCATCTCATTTGTTTTAATTGGGCTCACAAAAGAAATCAACAATTGTACCTCATTCTTGAAATTTTCAGTCTAGCTGGACAACTACTATATTAATGATAAAAATGATCAACTAAAATTTCAAGAGAGCAGGGAACAACTTTCATATTGGACAAATCACATTATGCAAACAAAAATCTTTTAAGCATCTTCAGATCTTGGAGAATTTTCAGTGAAGAGTGTTGATAAAACCAAATAAACAAAAAGAAAACAGTTTTCCCCTAGCATTTAGGGCAGTAATCACGTATTATTTTTTCGATTCCACCAAGGATGACCACATTTGTTTTTGATAAAATATGATAAATATCTGTCTTAGTTTGCCAGGCTGCTGTGACAAATACCACCCAATGGGTTGGCTTAAACAATGGGAGTTTGTCTCATGGATTTAAGATAGAAGTAGCCCAAAATTGAGGTGTCAGCAAGGTGATACTTTGTCTCCAAAATCTGTAACATTCTGGTGCTATCGGTGATCCTTGGGGTTCCTTGGCTTGTATCCCAGTCTCACGTCAAATGGTGATGCCCTCTCCTTTCTCCTCCGGTTCTGTTGACTTCGGCTTTTGGCACCTCTCTGTGGCTTTCTCTGGCTGTGTCTGAATGTCTTCTGTTTTGAGGACTCTAGTTACCTGGATTAAAGGCCCAATCCCATTCAGTTGGGCCACTCCTTAACTAAAAATGGCATCTTCAAGAGATCCAATTTACAATGGGTTCACACCAAGAGGAATGTGGATTAAGATTAAGAACATGACTAAATTGAGATACGTAATTCAATCTACCACAACATCAACTAACCAAAAGCTTACACCAGTAGCTCTTTGTAGTTACTGCTACTACTGCAGAAAGCTTCATAAGCTTTTCAGCCAGAAAGATTGCAAATGCAAAGAGCTTTTAAAGGGGCTTCTAAATTGCAGAGTAGACATAATTATACTTTATTCACAATCCAGGTATACTTTGTGCTTTGTGTATTCCATGAAGTACTCTATATGCTAAGCAATAGAGGGATTTCTTTTTTACTCACACTTTTTTTTGGAAAGAAGCTTTAGATTACATAAATGTTACATCAAAAATATAGGGGGAGAGGAGCGGATGTGGCTCAAGTGGTTGAGTGCCTGCTTCCCACATGGGAGGTTCCAGGTTTGGTCCCCAGTGCCTCCTAAAAACAAACAGAAAAAACAACAAGCAAACAAATGAAAAAGCCAACTCAGGGGAGCCAGTGTGGCTCAGTGGTTGAGCACCATCTTCCCACATACGAGGTTCAAGGTTCAAACCCCAGCCCTGGTACCTCAAAAAGGTACCAGGATTCCCATACGCTTTACCCCCTCCCCTCCCCCACTTTCCCCTGTTAACTTTCATTAGTGTGGTACATTATACAATTGATGAACACATATTGAAGCATTGCTACTAACCATGGACTATAGTTTACATTATAGTTTGCACCGCACAATTTTATAGGTTTGACGAAATGTTTAATGGCCTGTATCTGTCATTGCAGTGTCTTGTAAGACAAGTTCAATGTCCACAAAATGCCCCATGTTACACCTATTCTTCCCTCTTACACCCCTCAGAACTTCTGGTGGCCACTGCCTTCATATCAGTGAACAAGTTCTTCCATTGCTAGAATACTCATAAATCTACGTTAGTCCATAGTTGCATTCCCCCTTATGTTTGTTCATTCCTCAATATTGAGGATTTTGGGATGGAAATGCCCACTCTATTTCTAATTGAGATGGGGTTTATATCTCATGGGGCAGCTGGATGGAACTGTCTTGCTTGCAGTTGTAGATACTTTGTTTTTTGGGATGGGTGTTGTCCATCATCATTCTTTTGTTAGCTGTCCTGGGTGAGTCCGATGAACTGGAGAGTGGGTGTTGGCTGCAACTCTGCTGAGATTCAGGGCTCAGCAGGCACATGAACAGATAAGTCTGAGACATATATTTAATGAGTATTGTGATAATTATAGGTTCAAATAAAAGGGGCAGGAGAGCCATGTTTAGGAAAATTATAAATGAATCTAATTCTGTTACATTGGGGAGCATATATTCCAAAGTAAGCCCACTGACAGGGTTCCGAATTCCTGAGATTGTATGCCCTGCCTATAGTGTCTAGATGTCTCTAGAGCCCCTAGGAGCCCTGCCATTTGAGACACTGTTTACTGTGGCAGTCAATGAGATCCTGCTGAGCCTTGCATAAGTGTAACATCTGGAATGACCTCCCGACTCACTTTGAAATCTCTTAGCCATAAAAACTCATTTGTATTTATTATCTCCCCCTTTTAGTCAAGGTCTTTTCCCAAATGCATCGCTAGCTGGCACTTGGTAATAATCCCTTGGTGCCAGCGAGGCTCATTCCTGGGAGTCATGTCCCATGCCGGGGGAAATGCAGTGTGTTTATATGCTGAGTTTGGCTTAGAGACCACGTTTGAGCAACAACGAGACTTTCAGGAGGTAACTCTTAGGCAATATACAATACTAGGCTAAGTTCCAATTTCACAAGAAACGTACAACATCAATATCAAGGGCCTGGAGTAATGGTTTGTCCTCCTTCACTAGGCACTGCCCATGTCCTCAGAGGATTCTTGCCACTCTATTAGAGAATGTAGCAGGACTCCCCAGCATGGGAATTAAATATTCTTTCACTTAATGTGTGGGTCTCTATCCACTGAGATAACACCCCATGAACACTTGTACACATTCATATTCTGTACAGGCATACCCCAGGTGCACCCCTCCCCACACATGCCCCATCACCAACACCCCGCACCAGTGTTTCTCTCCTGCCACAGTTGTTTCCCTTCTGTGATCCAAAACCTCCCCAAAAACAAAGCCAAAAAAATAAAAAATAAAAGTAAAAATAATAAAAATAACAAATAAAATATAAAAATTAAATATTAAAAAATAAAAGTAAAATTTTTAAAAAATAAAAAATAAAGTAAAATGAAATTTTTTTTCAATGTGTCTTTCATTACCGTAAGATCTGTTATCTTTTATGTGCAGTGACAATTTCTTCCATATGTTCCCCCCATGTCTTATTATTTTTTTTTCACTTTATCTTCAAAGAAGCTTTAGGTTATAGAAAAGTCACATAGAAAATATAGGGGATTCCCACATATCCAACCCCCTCCCCCTCTCCCACTCTCCCCTATTAATAACATTTTACATGTGGGTGGTGCATTTGTTACAATTGATGTACAAATATTGAAGCATTGCTACTAACCATGGTCAGTGCTTTACATTATGGTTTATGTTTTGCACTGTACACTTAAAATTTTGACAAAAGTTATAATGGCCTGTATCTATCAATGCCAGATCACGCAGAACAATTCCAATGTCCTAAAAATGCTTTATGTTCCATCTGTTCTATTCTATTCTCCACCCCCACACCCCACCAAAACCTATGGTAACCACTAAGTTCCAATTTTTGAGGAATAAAGTTCATAGTTACATGTAATAATATTGAGGGCTTGACGTACTGGTCTTTTTCTTTTATGAGGCACTGCCTATGTTCTCGAGAGATTCTTGCCCCTCTAATTGAGAACATAGCAGGGCTCCCCAGGATGGGAGCTTAATACTTTATTGTTTATTGTGTGGGTCTCCACCCAGAGGTAACTTGCTATGACAAGATGAGCACTTTCATATTGCACAGAAGCCTGCCCCAGGTGCACTCTATCCTGCCCACCCACTCACCCTGACGCCCTGCACCCGTGACCCTCCCCTGCCATATTTGCCGGAAGAACATTCCCACCATTGTAGTTTTCACAGCAGACCTGCACATCCCCAGAATTCACCTGCTCCTTCCTCCAGCTGTCCCCCCAGTTCCATGGACAGTCCTTACGTGGTATATGCATCAGTTATTTAGCATAGTTATGAGATTAACTGCCCCAGTGGTTGCTTTACACACCGCACTCCTTTCCCATGCCAGCGTCCTGCCTCCCACCTGGAGGTAGCTGCCATCTTGAATTTTGTGTTTATCACTCCCTTTCCTTTTTTCCCCTCTTAATTGTATATGTTCTAAACAATATAGTGTGCTGGTTAGTTTTGCTTGTTTAAGGCTTTAAAACAGTGTCAGTCAGGAGGCTTTCTCAGTCCAGACAGAAATAGCCTGTGTGAGCAGGGTGCACTCGGCAAGCTCAGTGACCTGCTGTGGCTCTGTTTACATCATGTGTAAACATTATTGCCTTCAGTATTGTGTAATTTTGTCTTGCAACTGATTAGCCAATTAGGAATTGGAAGGGTGTTATGTAAATGTTCCTGCTGAATTCACAGAGTGATTTATCAAAAGCATAGAATTGTGGAAATTCACCTGCTCTGTTGTCTGGGTAGGCGAATGCCAAGTGTAAACATGTGACAAGGCCATGCTCTGGCCAGTTTTTTTAAAAAATCCAGCCAAAGTAGAATTCCATTCAACTACAATTTTGTTTTCCAGTGGTGTCACGCTGATTTAAAAAATGTATTTGCCTTTTTCACGTCTTCGGTCAGTGTCATTGATCCTTCCATCACACCCAGGTCAAGATGCCTCCACTGACTGCATTGGCTTAGTTTTGGCCACTGCTTGTGGTGGTACCTTCTGTTCTTCCCACGTCAGTGTTTCCACTACATTCTTACTGCCAACTGGATCCTCTGAACACTAAGATTCACAGGAAGACCTTCTCTTTGCTCTTGGAAAACTGCATGGCTTATTGACCCCAGGTGTTGATTTTGATTGAAGGCGTATTCATTGATCTTAGTTTTTTGTCTCAATGTGATTTGGATAGAAAATTCGCTCAATTGTTTTTATAAAGAAAGCAGAAAAAGAAGGCACTGTCATTCGACCAGAATTTTAATCTACGAAATATAAGCGCTCACTCGCTTTGTTTAAAAGGCAAGCAGTGCACACACGGCATGCTCCCTCTAAGGGTTTCACAAGCTGCCAGCGGGGGATAGAATGATGTGGTCAAATGTAAAAGTAATTGAAGCCTACTGTTAGAAAATTTTGAAGATTTAATTTGTGTTTTATATGCGTTCTGAGAAGTTTCTGTTTTTCTTAGAACTCTTTCATTTTACTGATGTTAAACTGGTTTAGATAACAGGCCCAGGCAAGGTTTTTACAATGAGATATCAGGTTGCTTGCTTTCATTCTTCAGGTTTCTGTTTTAGGAGAATAAGGTGAGAAAATTGAGAGGTCCCTGGTAGACCATTGGACCCAAAGTATAAAAGAATCCTGAGAGAATGTTCCAGCAATTAAAGTCTAAGTAGACTGCAAAGAATGTACACATCAGTTATTCATAGGATTTCATGAATTGCCTTAATTAGGTGATACATCGTTTCCCTCTACCATCTTGGCCTCATTTCCAGGGAATCTAATTGGAGGGACGAGGGGCCAGTGGAACAGCCCAGGAGAGGAAGGCCATGCGTGGGAGCACAAGCTCCTTCTGGGAAGGGCATCGCAGTGCAGGGAGGGATGGGGGACAATTGGAGGACGGCACGAGAGGAGGCCCCCACAATCAGGAAGGTGACGTCCCAAGCAATGCTGGACAGGACCCCAATGGTAACCCCCTGCCATGGCTCCTGAATTCATGTCTGGGAAAACGTTTTCAGCCAGAAGAGTGACCTAAACTTCCAGGAGATATTGAGTGGAAATGTCATTTTTTCAGATGCTCTTCGGTTATTTTTTTTAAAGATTATAGCCAGAACATAGCCAACGGGTGATTATGGCAGCTGATCATTGTCGCATTCATTTTAGCATTCTGAACCCTGCATGTCAGAGCATCCTAAGTAAGATAATAGTGCTTGCATGTTTGCTATAACCACCTCACACCTTTATGTTTTGTTATACTTAACTGATATCTGACTTAATGAACTATAAAAGTTCATTATGAGCTGAGACAGATGGAAACATGTCAAAACAGTCACTTGTATTTCTTCAACAAAACAAAACAAAACAAAACTACAACAAAGAAGCAAATCAAACTCCATGAATTGTCTTGTCACTTCATTCTATGTTGTATACCATCCCAGTGTCCTGAATGTGTGCACATGCTGGACACAAATGCCTGGCCTAGATCTATGACTCAGGAAGTGGATTCTAGAGGATTCTAGAGGATTCTAGAGACAGCCATTGCTGGAGGCCATTCTCTGAAAAGTGGCTGGGAATTACACATTTAAAGTCGGCACTAAGGCAATGAAAAAGTATCAGTTTTTTATTAGTCGACTCATTTACACAAACGTTTTCTGAGCCCCTGCTATATGACAGACACTCTGCCAGGTTCTGGTAGTACAAAGCCGCATGTAAACCCACGCGGGCGTGTGGTGATGGAGAAACGTACAGGGTATTCTGACGGTCACTTGCTGGATTGCTAAGAGTCACTGTTGGACTCCTTGGTAACGTCGCTTGATTTGCTGCTTTGGGGATGGATATACAAAGCCTTTGCATTTACAAGAACACAGCTTTAGGCCATTGCTGTGTTGTTCACAGCGTAGATAGATACGGAGATTTCTAAAATGAGCTACCGAATGCCCTTCCTCCTGATTGGCTCTGCTCCAAGGCTGTTCACTAAAGGAGAATCGCCTGGGCCGAAAAACTATGGGTTTTTCAGCTAATTATTCCACGGAGCAGGTGTGGGCTAAAATAAAGAACAGAAACACTGGGAGGTCACAGCCGCCCAGCCGCGCTGGAAAGGTCTTTGCCTCGTCTCCCCGTCCCTTGTCCCTTTTAGTGGCACCAGTGGGCTCTGGCCTTTCTGGATTCTGCCGATTCTCTCTTCCACAAGGGCCCAATGCCCGGCCTGAAGATGCCGTCTGAGCAGGACAGTGCCCCGTGGCTCGGCTGGGCCCTGAGCTGCCCCGATGGCCTCTGAGGAGGCGCCTCGGTTCAGAAAGGCCTTTCCCAGGCACGAGCTTCTCTGGGTTGGTTCTTGTGTCTCGGGAGTGGACAGAGAAACCACAGGTGCTAGAGAATCTCTCTAGTGTGCTAGAGCTATTGCTCAGAGTCCTGGAATTAAACCCCAGCACTGGGGCTTGCTGGCCTGGGCAGGAAACGACGTGCTAGCCGTTTAGCTCAGCGAGGGAGGGTGCCCGCCGTGTCTCGCACTCAACGCCACGTTTCTCCGTCTCCATGACATTTGTCTGATAAGGTCATCCTGGCCCAGGGCACGGGGAGCATGGCAGAGCCGCGAGGGTTTCCAGCTGGAGATACCTGTGGCCCATGGAACATCCCAGGCCAGGCGAGCCAGCTCAACCGGAGGAGTCTGGCAACCACGGATGCTTCACCAGGGACGGGCCGGCCTGGCTGCCAGGAGGAAGGGTGAGTGAGGCTTCTCTTTGACTCGGCAACCAAGTCAAGTGGGTCACTCTGTGTAGGCGGGGCACGGCTGCACTCCCTCCGTTGCGCTTGGGAAACTTTGAGTGGTCCGGGTTTGAGCACCAGGCTTTGCTTTGGAATTCTCTTCCAGGCAGGAGCCCCATGCCGTTATCCTGTGGTTGGATGCACACTCATGCCTTCCTTGATGTTTTAGCTCTGTGGGCAGCCAACCCCCACCAGGGCAGAGGGGAGGAGAGGTGGCTGGCTGAGGAGCCGGGTGGGGGAATGGAGGCCGTAAGGGAAAGGCTGGCTTATCTACAGGTGGCCCAGAGTCTGGGGAGGGGGACAGGGTGTGCAGTGCCTCTCCTCTCTGCTCCCACCTTCCTTCTGTCTTGTCTGCTTTCTGTCTGTCTCTTCCATCTCGCTCTGCTTTTCTTGAGGCTGGGGACAATGTCCTTGTGGCCTCTGAACCCTCATCACACGCAACAGTGATGGTGGCACATTTATTGGGAAACAAGTGAAGCTGTTGGTTTCTACCAGTATGCATCTGGCTCTCTCTCAAAGAGAAAGGCATCTGCCCTGTTTTCCCAGGCCTTGAACTCTGAGTGGGGCTCAGGATGGCTTTCTGTGATGATTACTGCTTCTCTCCAGATCATCCACCTCCCCTTATTCAGTTCTTTCTGCATTTTAAAGATTATTTACAGATAACTGAAATTTTTATATCACTGTTCTAGGAAAGCCTTCATTTACAGTAAAATTTGTATAGCATATGTCAGTCATTTGGTTAAGATTTTCTTGGGGACGAAAGCAGTCATTTTTATTGATGAACAAATGAACTGAATGATTAATTTTTTTTGAGGTACCGGGGCCAGGGAATTAATGAATGATTAATTTTAAGGTAAAAAGGCCTACTTATTTTACAGATATGACTTGAGTAAATAAAGAATAGAGGAAAATTTTTTAGACAGAGTGTGGTAGGTTAAATTATGTCCCCAAGAATACATGTTCTTAATCCTTGTCCCTGTGGTGTGACCCCATTGTAAATAGGACTTCTTGAAGATGATATTTTAGGTTTAATGTGGCCAACTGAACCAGGTTGAGTCTTAATCCATCTTACTGGAGACCTTATGGGGAGGAGAAACTGGAAGCTGGGAGTCAGAGGAAGCCACACAGGCAGAAGCTGGAAGTCAGCAGGGGCCACAGGACCCCAGGAAAGGTGGATGTCACCATGTGATGGAAGCAGAGATGCAAGCCAAGGAAGCCAAGGACAGCTCGCAGCCAGCACCCCTATGCCACAGTCTTTGGGGAGAAAGCAAGCCTTGTCAGTATCTTGATTTTAAACTTCTTCTAGCCCCAGAAACACGAGACAATTAATTCCTGCTGGTTAAGCCAACCCATTGTGTGGTATTTGTCACAGCAACCTGGCAGACTAGTCACAGGGCAAAGTGATACCTTATCCAAAAAATATCACTACAGACACATCCATCACCTGGATTCTGGAACTAACTATACAAAATCATGGTGATGAGTGAACGTAGAGGATTTTTAACTATACCTAGAAACATAGGTTCTTAAAAGTAAATGGAAGACTTTCTGCTGTAAATGCAAACAATGAAAATAAGCTAACTGGGATTATTTGGAAACCTCAGCTCCAGTTACTTGAGTTTCCATCTTGGTAACAAGGGGTTGAGAAGCCGAGGGGAAGGAGCTTTCCCGGAGGCTCTGAAGGGAATGAGATGACATAGAAGGACCCTGGAAAGGTAGAGAGCTCTGTGTCAGAGGTAGAAACACTATCTTCTGTAAAATTTCCCAGACCTCCCAGGTAGAAGTCCCTTCTACAACCTTGGAGATCAACTACGCTATCCTTACACTGTGGTAACTTGGAAATGTCTCTAACAATCGCTTTCTTTTGTGTGTTTCAATTCCTCTAGTCTTTGAGTTGGATTGTGCTTCCTCTAAGGGAGGGAAAGAAAGAACTAACACTTCCATTAAATTCCTGGTCCAGTTAAATATATGATGGACTGAATGGTTTTACATAAGACTTCCCTCTGAAAACTCATTTGCTTGAATTACTGTTGTTTTAGTCTGACTTACATGTTTTGCTTAAATGTTTAGACTTGCCAGAATGGCTGTGTAGAAGCTTTGTTGCTGAACAAATTCCATCTCTCAATTTATAGCTAAGTAGAAGGTATTTTCAGAAATGGGGCACCATTCCTCATGTGGTGAGGGCGGCTCTGCAGGCTTCCCCTGCATGCATGCATTGCCTGCATCGGCTGCAGCGAGGGAGGGAATCAGGAGGTCACGAGGCTCAAATCAGTTTAGAAAACACTTAGATTCACGCTACAAAAACAATAAGATGGAAAGTCCCTGTAAGATTTCTGACTTCCTATAGAGCATCTAAGAAAAATGTACTCAATTTAAGACAGTATCTGGAGAAACCCCAAACCGAGTGCAAAGACTGTCCATGACCACCAGGGGCTCGGTGGCTGGTTGGCTGTGCCACAGGTGACCTTTGCCTGATCTCACCTGTTTCTAGATATCAAAAACAGAAGGGCATTTGCAGGTCAGAGAGTTCTCACGTCAGGACTTCAGCCGGGAGGGGGCTGGACCCCGGCTCCGAGTAGGCAAAGGCGGTGCTGAGTCCACGTGAGGACTCGAGCGCCCGCTGTGCCAGTTCCAGGCAGACTCATACGTACTCAAAAGAAATTTGGGCTTGTAATTGGGTTGGTGTTGGATGTATAATCAGCTAAGAAAGAGTTGGTATTTTGCAGTCTTGAACTTTCCAGGAACATAATCTTCTTCATTTCCTTATCTCTTCTTTACCTGATGCCGCCACAGTTTAGTGGGTTTCTGCGTGGAGGGCTTGCACATCTTCCATTAGTCTTATTCCCAGTTATGTGTCCTCTTTTTAGTAGAGAGCTGTTTCTGGATTAACTCAAAGCAAAATCTTCCTTAGACCCTTTAACGTAGTATTACAGGAAAATTCTGTTTAGAAACTGGAGACAGGAAGTGCCCTTGCGCCTTGAGGAGGAGGTGTGGGTTTTTTCGTGGTTGGTTTGAGGGAGGTGAGATGCAGCCTGTCTTCTGCAGATGGGCTCCTTGGGTTGTCCTTAAAGGCAGCAGATGTGTGTGGGAAGAGGCAGCGCAGATGGAGCAGCAGCTCTGCTTGGTGCACGGTAATGGCGGAGTTGTGTGACGACACCAGAGCACAGTTTAAGGTTCTGAAGACTTTCCTTGATGCCCGTCGACCGTCTTCCTGAGTCTTTGACTTATCGTTGCCAGTCACCAAAGAGAAAAATTTCAAATCAGTGTTTAAAATGCCTTCAAGGTGACTGAGTTACGGTTAAATGTGTTGGCTTTACCATCAGATATACTTTCCAGTATGTAAAAAAATCTTCAGATATTGATGAGAATGAGGCAGCGAGAGCATACTGTTTAAGAGTTGAAGTCTCTTGGAATTCTTGCTAACTACTCCTCTGTGTTTCTTCATTTTCCCAACTTTTTGGGAAAGAATCCTTCTTACCCCTTGCCTTCGGTGCCTCCCCTTCAACTCATTTCTCACACTGGCCCCTGTGATGGTGAGGCTAATGTGTCCACTCGGCCAGGTAATCGTGTCCAGGTGTTAGGTCCAGCAAGCACTGGTCTAATTGTAGTACAAGAGCATTTATGGACTTCAATCACCAGTGAGTTTACTGCGTGGATGGCTGATTACATCTGCATCAATCAGGGAGGTTGCATCAGCATGGGTGACGCTTTTATCCAATCAGTTGAATGCCTTAAAAGGGGAAGTGATTTCAGCATTCAGAGAGAATTTCCCAGGTCATCATTGGACAGCCAGCTTCTCCCAGAAACTCATCAAGGACCTTTCATCGGACTTTCACCGGAGCCCCTGGTTTGCAGCCTGCCTGCGGAACCTGGACTTGTGCATCCCCATGGCCGTGTGAGAGACTCTTATAAAATCTCATATTATTGACAGATATCTCCTGAGAGAACCCTGATTAATACAGACCCTGACTCCTAAAGTCCATTGAACCTGCTCTCACTGAGAAACAAAGACCCCGTGGGAAAATGTGAACCTCTCCAACTTCGCTTCCGTCCTTGCGGCTGTTGAAATATTCCGTCTCCATGAAAGCATTCCCTCTGGCTTATTGGACATTTTTGGTCCTCCCTCGATCTCCCGCCCTCCCTGCCTGTCTTCCTCAGGCCACTTTTCAGGCACTCTTCAGTCCATAAATGCTGACACTCCACATGGGCTGTGTCAGGCGCACACTTTCCTTTTATTTGGAGAGCTCATTCACTCCCAGTAACTTCGTTGACAGTCATTATTGTGATGTTTTTGAAAACTGTTCTAGAAAAATCCTACACTACAAATGTGTATGTCTAATTACCCTTTGGACCTTTTCATTTAAATGCCCTACAGACAAGTGAAGCTTGGCATTTCAGAATTAACTTCCTTTTTAACATGTACTGCATCTCGCTGAGTGGTGCCTTTTCCACTAGCCCCAAAACTGGAAGTGGCTTTGGCCTTGTCTTTCTCCCTTCTCCCCCAAATCCAGTGAGAACAACCTGGCAAGTCTTGTGCCTTAACGTCTCCAGTGCAGGTCCCGCTCTCTATCCACTGCCTTGTTTCAGCTCCCACGTGTCCTCACGTCTGGCTTAGAACAGCCTCCTAACGGGTCTCTCTGCGTTCAGTATTGTCACCTTCCAGTCCTTTCCCTGCTCCCGGGATGACCTTTCCAAATGTGCTTCTCCCCTGTTTAAAACTCTGCAGTGGTTCTATTTTGCCTCCAGGATAAAGGCCAAACTGCTTAACGTGGCTTAAAAACCTGGCCATGGCCGAGCCCCTCTGCGTCTCTCGGCCGCAGCCTTTTCCTTCGACACCCCTTTGAGCCAGAGCGTGTGTGTCTTGCTCTGACGGTCTTGGAGGCAGGGCCCTGTCTTGTCTGCCGGTGTCCCGCCTTCGTGGATACAGTTGTGAGTGGGTGCTGCGTCAGGCTCTGGGGTGCAGAGATGCACAAGACACCGTTCCTGCCCGTGGGGAGCTCACGATGCAGATGGCGAGGCAGAAGCACCAGAAGCTACTTACTGAGCAGTCTGACGAGTGCAGCGTCGCAGGTGTTTTTGCGCACGGAAGGAGGAGCCCCAGATCTGAGGCTGGGAGCCCCAGAGATTGGATGTGGGGAGAAGTAATCCACAGAGCAAAGCTCCCCCCGGGAAAATCGCTGGCCACCCCGCAGCCAGACCCCCTAGTCAGTCTGCAGGGGTTGTTCGCTCAGAAGTCCGGGTGCGGAGATGTGGAGCTGAAATACGTGCCTGGTACCTGAAGGCGCAAACAGATACCGTGTGGTTTGCTGGGAGTGATAAAGCGCTGAGCCTTACTTTAGGATGTCTAACCGAGTCTTGAAAGAATCAGCGCCTTGTTTCCAGTGCCTGGAAGCTCTTGGACAGCCCTGACCGCGGCTGACTGCGGGGTTTGCTCCTCCCTCGCTTGGTTGGAGATGTTTTCCTCTGGGGTGAATAAGAACGGCAGCCCAGAACAGCTCATTCTACAGCTTTTCCACTCACAGTGTGAAATCCCAGCTGCCAGCCCAGCCAGGCAGCGTCTCTACACGGCAGCTTCCCCCGTCGCATTTGGGGAGAGGACGCCTTGTGGTGGAGTCACTCCAGAGGCCCGGGGGCAGCGACCGGGGTCTCTTGGAGTTTAGAGGGCCTGGCGCCTTAGCAGCCAGAGAGGGTCAGCGGCTGCTCCATGGGGACCGAGGTACGAGGAAACCCTTTGTCTGCAGTAGGGCCCGCTAACTCATGGCCCATGGACTCCGTGATCCATGAATGGGCTTCAGGGAGTTTGGAGAGTCCCTAAAATTGCATGCAAAATGGGTGCGTATGGGGAGAAGGGACACAGCTTTCGTCACGCCCTCAAAGTTATTGTGACTCCTAGAACCGCTGGTCTCCGTACTTCCTGTTCACTGTAATTATTCACTTGGTGATTGCTGCTTGAGGAACTAGGCGCAAACAATTTGCTGTATGCTAATTTTCTGTAAGCTACAGTGATGAATGAAATGACTCAGATTCAGGTTAGCTTTGAGTGTGAACCTGTGTTCCAGGTGTTTCCACACACAAGGCCTTATTGAATCTTCACAGTAAATCTGTGCGTTAAATGTTTTATGACCGTTTCATAGAGGAAGAAACGGAGGTTCAGAGAGTATGAAGCACTTTGCTAAGCATGGCTGAGGACTGAAGCAGGTAAACTGTACTTATGGATCTAAGATGAACGACACCTTCTCCTCCTCCTCAGGAAGTTCAGCCTAGAAAGACAGGCAGAAACAGATGCTTAAATGCATAGTACAATTGCAAGAAAAAGGAGTTTACCTGAATCTCATCACCAAGGAGGTTATACTCACTTTTTCCTTTTTTTGCTGTCATGAACTCGGGCAAGTCATTTAACTTGGGCATTGAAAAAACATATGGAATTATTCTATCCTTGTGCTTTCCTTATAGTTTCATTTTTATTTTTTTATTAGAGAAATTGTAGGTTTACAGGAAAATCATGTAGAAAATACAATACAGAGTTTCTGTATACTACCTTATTATTAATACCTTACATTAGTGTGGTACATTTGTGATAATTGATGAAAGAACATTTTTATAGTTGTGCTTTCAACTTTAGTCCATGGTTTACATTAGGGCTCCCTATTTGTGTTGTACAGTCCTATGAATTTTTTTTAAAAAATTTTATTCTGGTAACATATATACAACCTAAAATTTCCCCTTTTAACCATGTTCAAATATATAAGACAGTTCTATTAATTTCATTCACGGTGTGGTGCTACCATCACCACCATCCATTACCAAAACATTTCTGTCATCCCAAACAGAAACTACAATTTAAGCATTAATGCCCCATTCCCTACCCTTACCCCAGCTCCTGATAATCTATATTCGAGTTTCAAATCAGATAGATCATACAGCATTTGTCCATTTATATCTGGCTTCTTTCACTCAGCATAATGTCTTCAAGGTTCATCCATGTTGTTGCATGAACCAAAACTTCATTCCTTTTTAAGGCTGAATAACATTCCGGAGTATGCACAGACCACATTTTGTTTACCCATTCGTTGGTTGATGGACACTTGTGTTGCTTCCATCTTTTGGCAATTGTGAATAATGCCGTTACGAACATTGGTATGTAAATATCTGCTTGAGTCCCTGCTTTCAGTTCTTTGGGGTATATTCCTAGAAGTGGGATTGCCGAGTCATATGGTAATTCTATGCTTAACATTCTGAAGAACCACCAGACTGCCTTCCACGGCGGCTCTACAGTTTAACATTCCCACCAACTATGAGTGAGTGTTTCTATTTCTCCACATCCCTCCAACACTTGTGATTTTCCGGTTTTTTTTTTTAAATAAACATTCTAATGAGTGTTAAATGCTATCTTATTGTGGTTTTCAATTTCATTTCCCTAATGGTTATTGAAGTTGAACATCTTTTCAGGTGCTTTTTGGCCACTTCAGTATCTTTTTTGGAGGAATGTCTATTCAAGTCTTTTTCCCATTTTTAAATTAGTTGTTAGTCTTTGTTGTTGAGTTACAGGATTTCATTATATATCCTGGATTTTAAATCTGTGTTGGATGTTGTTTTAAAATATTTTCTCCCATTGAGTAGGTTGTCTGTTTACTTTCATGATAAAGTTCTTTGATATGCAAAAGTTTTGAATTTTGATATTATCCCATTTATGTATTTTTCTCTTTTGTTGCTTGTGCTTGGGGTGTAAAGTCTAAGAAAGCATTGCCACAAGGTCCTGAAGATGCTTCTCTATGTTTTTTGCTGGGGAGGGGGGTTGTAGTTTTGGTTCTTATATTTAGGTCTTTGGGTCATTTTGAGTTAATTTTTGTATGTGGTGTCCAGCAGGGGATCACCTTCATTCTTTTGCATATAGACATTCAGTTTCCCCAGCACCAAGTGTTGAAGAGACTATTACTGTTCTTTACCCACTGACTGGACTTGGCAGCCTTGTCAAAAATCAATTGGCTGTAGGGAAGAGAATATGGCTCAAGCATTTGAGCACCTGCCTACCACATGGGAGGCCTGGGTTCGGTTCCTGGTACCTCTTAGAGAAGACAAGCAAGACAGCAAGCAGGCACAATGGGCTAGCGCAGCAAGCTGATGCAACAAGATGACACAACAAGATGCAACAAGGAGACACAAAGAGGAAACACAATGAGAGATACAACAAAGTAGGGAGCAGAGGTGGCTCAAGCAATTGAGTGCTTCTCTTCCACATGGGAGGTCCTGGGTTCGGTTCCAGGTTCGGTTCCTGGTGCCTCCTAAAGAGAAGAAAAGCAGACACTGAGAGTGCACAATGAATGGACAGAGAGCAGAGATTGAACACAAAACAGTGGGGCAGGGGAGAAATTAAATAAATCTAAAAAAAAAAAGAAGAATTGGCTGTAGGGGTAGTGGGTATAGCTCAGTGATTGAGTGCCTGCTTCCCATATACGAGGTTGTAGCAGTTTGGTATTGTTTATGAATTCCAAAAATAGATATTGGATTGTGTTTGTAAACTGGTTTGTTACTCTAGGCATATTAGATTGTATTAAGTTCAGAAGTTTCACTTTTACTTGATTAAATTATGATTAGGGCTTTGATTCGGCCATATCGTAGGCTTTGGTTCAGCCCCTTCAGTAGGACGTTTCTCACAGAGAAAACGACACGGCAGAGGAGAGAGTTTTAGTTTTGATGCTGGAGCCCCAGGAAGTAAATACACAGAGAAAAACACAGAGAAAGAGAGACAGCTCATTAGACACGGCAGAGACCCTGGGAAGAGAGATGAGTCTAATAGTCTACAGCTGACCTTGTGAAGAGACTTGAGCAGATGAGCCTGGAAAGAAACTAGCGCCTGTGAGAGAGACGAGCCTTTTACCAGCCTACAGCTGAGATTAGAAGAAGCTGGGACCATGGAGCCTTAAGAGGAAGAAGAAAGGCTGAACCCCCTTGCAGACATCGACAGCCATCTTGCTCCAACACGCTTTATGGCCTGGTAACTGTAAGCTTCTACCCCAATTAAATACCCTTTATGAAAGCCAACAGATTTCTGGTACTTTGCATCAGCACCCCTTTGACTGACTAATACAGAGGTCCTGGGTTCAATCCCAAGTACCTCCTTAAAAAAAAAATCAATTGGCTGTAAATACGAGGATTGATTTCTGAGCTTTCAATTTGATTCCATTGTTCTATTTATCTGTGCTTGTGCCAGTACCAAGCTCTTTTGATTAATGTGACTCTTTTTTTTTTTTTTACATTTTAAGATCAGGAAGTGTGAGGTCTCCAGCTTTGTTCTTATTTTTCAGAACGTCTTTGGCTCTTCGGGGCCCCTTACCTTCCCATATACATTTGATAACCAGTTTGTCCATTTCTGCAAAGGAAGCTGTTGGAAATTTGATTGTGGTTCTGTTAAATATGTAAATTGCTTTGAGTAGAATTAACATCTTAACAATTATTTAGTCTTCCAATCCATGAATATGGAATGTCCTTCCATTTATTTAGGACTTCTTTGATTCCTTTTAGCTATGTTTTGTAGTTTTCTGTTTACAAACCTTTATATCCTTGGTTAAATTTAATCGTAGATATTTGATTTTTTAGCTGCTATTGTAAATGGATTTTTTCCTTTGATTTCTTCTTCAAATTGTTCATTACTAGTATATAGAAACTCTGATGATTTTTCAGCATTGGTTTTGTATCCTGCCACTTTGCTGAATTCATTTATTAGCTCTAGTAGCTTTATTTTAGATTTTTCAGGTTTTTCCGTATATATGATCATGTCATCTGCAAATAGGGAAAGCTTTACTTCTTCCTTTCCAATTTGGATGCCTTTTATTTCTTTTTCTTGCCTAATTGCTCTGACTACAACTTCCAGAACATTGTTGAATAACAGTGGTGACAGTGGGTATTCTTGTACTGTCCCTGATCTTAGAGGGAAAGCTTTCTGTCTTTCATTATTAAGTTTGATTTTAGCTGTGGGTTTTTCATATTTGCCTTATATATATATGTATCATATTGAGGAAGTTTTTTTCTATTCCAAGTTTTCTAAGTGTTTCTATCAAGAAGCCTTGATGGATTTTGCCAAAAGCCTTTTCTGCATTAATTGAGATGATAATATGGTTTTTTCCTTTGGTTCTATTAATATGGTGTATTCCATTAATTGATTTTTTTTTCCAACCACCCTCACATACCTGGTATAAATCCCACTTGATCACAGTGAATAATTCTTTTAATGTGCTCTTGGATTTGGTTTGCTAGTACTTTGTTGAAGATTTTTGCATCTATATTGATAAAAGATACTCGTCTGTTATTTTCCTTTCTTATGTTGTCTTCATCTGGATTTTTAAGAGGGTGATGATGACTTTATAGAATGGGTTAGGGATTGTTTCTCTCCTCTTCAGTTTTGCAGAGGCATTTGAATAGGATCGATGTTAATACTTCTTGGACTGTTACTATTCTTTTACCCACTAACTGGACTTGACAGCCTTGTCAAAAATCAATTGGCTGTAGATATGAGGGTTTATTTCTGAACTCTCAACTCTGTTTCATCTAAATTATCTAATTGGTTGGTATACAGTTTTTCATAGTATCTTCTTTTTGGCCTTTTTGTTTTTGTGGGGTCAGTAGTAATGTCCCCTTTTCATTTCTGCTTTTATTTATTTGTGTCCTCTCTATTTTTTTTCCTTTTCAGTCCAACTAAAGGTTTGTCAGTTTTCTTGATCTTTTCAAGGAACCCACTTCTGATTTTGTTGAGGCTCTCTATTATTTATTGTTTTATTTATTCTCTACTTCATTTATCTTTGCTCTAATCTTTGTTATTTCCTTCCTTCTTCTTGAGTTTAGTCTGCTTTTCTTTTTCTAGAGCTCCCAGTTTTGAGGTTAGATCTCTACCTTGAGATCTTTCTTCTTTTTTAATGTAAACATCTAGAGCTATAAATTTCTGTCTCAACACTGCCTTTGCTGCATCCCATATGTTTTGGTATGTTGACTTTTTGTTTTCATTTGCTTCAAGATATTTCCTAATTTCTCTTGTGATTTCTTCTTTGATCCATTGTTTTTTTAAGAGCACATTACTGAATGTTCACATACATGTGAATTTTCCATTTCTTCTTCTTTTATTGATTTCTAGTTTCATTCCATTGTAGTCAGAGAAGATACATTGTATGATTTCAATATTTTTAAATTTATTGAGACTTGTTTTAAGACCTAACATACGGTCTGGAGAATGATCCATGTGCACTAGAGAAGAATGTGTGTGCTGCTGCAGTTGAGTTAGTGTTCTATATTTGTCTGCTAGGTCTGGTTGATTTAGAGTATTGTTCAAGTTTTCTGTTTCCTTATTGATCCTCTGTCTAGATGTTCTAACCATTTTTGAAAGTGTTGTATTAAATTCTTCTGCTATTAATGTATAACCATCTATTTCTCCCTTCATATCTATCAATATTTTCTTCATGCATTTTGGGGCTCTGCTGTTAGGTGCATATATATTTATAATTGTTATGTCTTCTTGTTGAATTGACGCCTTTACCAGTATATAATGACCACCTTTATCTCTCATAATAGTCTATTTTATCTGATATTATTATAGCTACCCTACCTCTCTTTTAATTACTACTTGCATGGTATATATTTTTTCCATCCTTTCACTTTTGACCTACTTATATCTTTGAATTTGTAGTGAGTCTCTTGAAAGCAACATATAGTTTTGCCATAGTTTTTTTTTTCATTCTGCCATGCCAATATCTGCCTTTTTTAGTCTTTGTAAGACATATCGTTTTTGTGCCTCAATTCTTCTGTTAATGCCTACTTCCACATTTATTTGATTTTTCAAAATATTGTACCATATTGAGTCCCTTCCATGGGGTTAAAATTTAACATCCTAAATATAAAACAATTATTTTTTACTGGGAACCAACTTGAATTCAATAGCATACACATACACTGTTCCTATACCCTTCTGTCTCCCCACTTTGTTTTTTTACATGTTACAAATTATATCTTTGTACATTGTATGTCCAAAATCATAGATTTATCATTCCTTTTCATGTGTTTGCATTTTAGCATTGTAAGAAGTAAGAAGTGGTGTTACATTCCAAAAAATACAATATGTTAGTACTGGCATTTATAATCACCCGTATGGCTTCCTTTATCAGAGGCCCTTATTTTTTATGTTGCTTTGATCCACTGTCTTTTGTCCTTTCCTTTTAGTCTGAAGAACTCCCTTTAGCATTGCTTGCGGGGCAGGTCTAGTGGTGATGAACTCTCAGTTTTTGTTATATGGGCATGTCTTAATGTCTCCATTTTTTTTTTAGATTGTATCGGGGATTGAACCCAGGGCCTCATATATGGGAAGTAGGCACTCAAACACTTGAGCTACATCCACTCCCCAATGAGAGTTGATATTCTTGTTAGTTAGTTAGTTTGTTTAGGAGGTACCGGAGATTAACCCGGGATCTCATACATGGGAAGCAGGCGCTCAACCACTTGAGCTACATACTCTCCACTATATCTCCTCCATTTTTAAAAGGAAGGCTCACCAGGTGTAAAATTTTTGGTTGGCAATCGTTTTCTCTCAGTGCTCTAAGTATTTTCTCCCACTGCCTTCTTGCCTCCATGTTTCTGATGAGAAATTGGCACTTAGTCTATTGGAATTCCCTTTTACAGAACATGCTGCAGTTTTCAGAACTTTCTCCTTGTCCTTTACACTAGACAGTATAACCACTTTTTGTCTGAGAGTATTTTTCTCCAAGTTAATCCTGTTTGGTGTTCTTTGGGTTTCTTGGATATGCATATTTTTGTCTTTTGCGAAGTTTGAGGAGTTTTCTATCATTATCTCTTTGCATATTCCTTCTGCTTCTTTCTCTCATTCTTCTCTTTCTGGGACTCCAATAATATTGGTACACTTGATGATCTACCACAGCTCACTTAGGCTGTTTTCACTTTTTATAATTCTTTTTCCTTTCTGCTCCTCAGTTTGACTTGTTTCAATTGTCTAGTCTTTGAATTCACTGATTCTTTCTTCTGCCAATTCCAATATTCTATTGAAACTCTCCTGGGAAATTTTCATTTCAGTTATTGTGGTCTTTAACTCCCATAGTTCTTTTTGGTTCCTGTGTACAATTTTTGTTGTTCTTTCATTGTTCTCCTGTTATCCTTTCTTCTTTCTCTGTATTTTCCTTTATCTGCTTGTCCACAGTTTGGTTTTCTTCATTGGTATTTTCTGGATTGTTAACCTTTTTCACTAGATGGGCCATGATTTCCTGTTTCTTTTGTTTGTCTTGTAATCTTTTGCGGCACACTGTATATTTTAATATTTTAAAATGTTAACGGAGATTTAGACCCTGAGCTGTTTCTTGAGTTTGTGTCCAGCTAGTGCAGGGGTTCTTAACCAGGGGTCCAGGGACCCCTAAGGAAAGATTTCAGGGGATCTGTATTAGACAGCCAAAGGGGTGCTGATGCAAAATACCAGAAATCAGTTGGTCTTTATAAAGCGTATTTATTTGGGTAGAAGCGTACTGTTACTAGGCCATAAAGCATACTTTTCTTCCCTCACTAAAGTCTGTTGCCACGTGTTGAGCAAGACAGCTGCCGGCGTTTGCCAGGGTTCAGGCTTCTTGGTTCCTCTCTTCCCGGGACTGTGTTTCTCTCCAGGCTTAGCTCCTCTGTTTCCTCCACAAGGTCAGCTGTAGACTATGAGGTTACCTAGGCTTTGCCTTTCTCCACAAGGCCAGCTGTGAACTGTCAAGCAAGCATAGCTCTCTCTTCCCAGAGCCTTCTCTCCTTCCTCACAACCCAGCTCCTCTGTGTGCTTGCTTTCTGGGGCTCCAGCATTAAAATTCAGCACCAGAACTCCAACATCAAAACTCCAACTAACTCCTCTGCTCTGCCGTGTAGTTTTATCTCGAGAACTCAGCGTCCTACTGACGTAGCCCAATCAAAGCCCTAATCATAACTTAATCACGCCCAGAGGAACAGACCAGTTTACAAGCATAATCCAATATTTCTGTTTGGAATTCATCAATTATATTAAACTGCTATAGGGCCTATGAGCTTGAATTGAAAAAAAATCAACTTATTATCTTTATTCTCTCTGACCTCTAACTGAAATCTAGCATTTCCTTCACGTATGAATGTATGCAATAAATTACAATAGGATTCATTTCATATCACATTACAGTTGTTGCATATCTCAAAAAATCATTTACGCTCATCCATATTTCGAAATTGTGGTGGTTGTTAGGCCTGACGCTAGTTGAGTGTCATAAAACTATCTGCTGCTACATTCTGAGAAGGGGTCTGTGGTTTTCACCTGATGGCAAAGGGGTCCATGGAACAAAAAAGGTTAAGAACCCTGTGCTAGTGATATGACAGAGATTTCTTGAGTGCCAGGAGCTAATAAAACCAATCAAACCAATGCAAAAACCCCACCATTCGCTGTCTCTGCAACTTAGCTTTGCACTGCCCCGTCCTCTCCTTGAGAGTTCAGCCCTCCTATTGGGAAGGTCAGCCCAAGGGGAATGCAAAGCCCGGGTTCCTCCCCGTCTTTTCCAGTCCTGTGTCTTGTCCTGGGCTTGTGCTTGCTAGTGGCCTTAGGAGTTCATCTGTTTCTAGGAATTCGAAGGTCCCCTCTGCTTTCTGTGAAAGACCTTCTCCCTCTCCTGGGTGCTCCACCACAGGACTTACGGCAGGTAAACCTTTGCCCCAGGCTGCCTGGCTCGGTTGTTTCTGACACCCTTTTTGCTGTCCCAAGCTGCTTCTGTCTGGAGGGCAGAGTCTGGGCAGGGTGGGTAGGGAGTGGGGGTGGGAGGGAGAGCTGGAGAGGAGTTTCTGGGTCAGCCTTTCCCAGCTGAGTGAGGGCACAGCCCCACAACGGGAGCACTGACTTGGCTACACTGCCCTGGGAAAGGGTTTAGGGAGGGGCCAGCAAGGGCACCAGGAGTCTCCCCTCCTGCTCTTTGAAGCTGCATTTTGTTGATTAGGCACTTGCCCCATAGATGCAGCCCTTAAACTGTTTTCCATAGTTTTAAGGAAATGTATTGTCTTTAAGAATTCTCTGCCACTTTTGCCCTCAAAGCCCTGTCCATAGTGATCTGCGGTAGCTGATCAAAAGCAGTGACCAATGACCAGCCCACACCCCCTGGATCTTGGAGAAGGAGGCCTTTATACCTCCTTGGCACCAGCAAGCTGCACCAGGGACCGGGGCTGAGGACTTCTCTGCCTGCCACGAGGCTGGAGGATGGATTCCCGGCTGCACGGAGAGTGAGATTCACAGGATTTACCGCCGTTTACCAGCCTCTTCCTGCTGCCCTTCCCTGGATGCTGTGTCGTGTTCCACTAGAATCCAGAGTTTCAAAACAGTTGATCCAGACAGCTCCTACCAGTTTAGTGGTTGTTGACTGGAGGGACTGATGCCCATAGCTCCCTGTTCTGCCATCCTCCCGCAGTCTTCCTGGTGCAGTCAGTTCTGCTGCGCTGTGTCAAGGAGGAAGTTGAGCTGGGTCTCAGAGGATGTCATCGGTTTCTAGGTGGACTAGAATTTGGGAATCATGCCAGGTTGAGGTAAAAGCATTTGCAAAACACAGACAAGTCTTTGGTTTGTGAAAACGTGTCAGTGCTTTAGAATGGAGGGTGCATAAGTAAATAGGGGTGGGGGCACAGAGGAGGCGAGCAGGTCCTGCTCTCAGTGTCTGCACATCACAGCTGCAGGCCCTGCTGGAAACCAGCACTGGCTGTGGGTAGCCACAGCTGTAAATAAGTTTTTAGATTTTTTTCCTCCAAAGCTGATTAAATAGGTGTGACTCTCATACTGTGAGAAATAGTAGAACAGCCTTTTGAATCTGTGGGTTGTTGTTGCTTTGTTTATTAGGATTGGGAAATGCCATAGCCATTTCCTTAACCTACTCTGATCACAAACAAATCCCAACCCCCACAAGTAGCCCAAACACATGGGTATTGCTTCAGGCCTTCCACGGCCCTGAATAGCAGTAAGGTTAGTAGGAAAGTATACTTCAAGCTGAGCCATCAAAACTCATATCCATGTTCAAAACTCTTAGAGGGCTAAAAGACAGTGCTTTTTTCCCCCTTATGAAATATATCATGACTAGTTTAAACCCATGTTTGATAATTCCTAAGGAAAAATACTACAAGAACCTTTTGCATAATGAGTTTACTGCCGTCATTTGCTGTTTTAGTCACATATTTTCAATGAGTTCTCAGAAATATGAGCGGGAAATCTCCTCTGGTGCCATTTAAAAATATGTGGGAAAGCACATGCTCACAAGTGGCAGTGGCTTGGGAAGAGAACGAGACTCTGAGTAGGGTGGAGGCCAGCCCTCCTTTCCTTTGCTTGAAGCCTGGACCTAGTGAATTCCAACTGGGACAAAATGTTCAAGTTCTAAGGGTGATGCTTCAACATACTTTGATACCTGAAAACCACCTGTTAAACTAAGATAAAATTTTCAGTAGATGTCAGCTTACAGGTACTAGATCAACAGTGCGTGGCATCATGTGCTTCAGTTTTTTTAAATATCCTGGTTAAATGCTTTATTTTTAAACCTGTTTTATAGTTATCTGTTCCACTTCAGGGTGAAAAATGACAAAATCTACTTAAAAGTACTTGAATTTTATTGTTTGTTTTTTTGGTTTTTCCTTTCTTTTTTTTATTTTAGTACTT
>JAQZBX010027393.1:7877-28489 GCA_029593785.1 Cabassous unicinctus
TTTTTTTTTTTTTAGCTGTTAAAAAGACCTTTATTGTAAAATTGTAAAATAAGTAGAAAAATAGAATGAAAGAAATTACAAATTTTAAAAGCAAGTGCAAGGCCAGGTTAGATTTAATATAATCAGTTATAAGAAATAGATAGTATAGCAACAAACATTTATAAATGTAAATAATAATTCTAATATAATAGAAATTAATTATAACATAATTCTAACTTTTATATTACAGGTCTAACTATTGGACATCATAATCTCTAAGAATGAAATAAATTATTGGTTTAGTTATTTAATTTCCATTTAGGCCATAATTCTTTCTGGATAATCAAATTCCTATTTGGAAATTCTTCACATCTTATTGGAATGAATTACAGCAGATAACAATATGCCAACTCATAATTTTATGAGGCAGAAAAACTCAAAATTTTTTCAACAGTAGTCATGCTAAATCGTGATTGATCTAGATGGAGTATTTTAATTAATGAGTATGCATAAGAAAGGGTTAAAGAAAAATGAAGTATCCAAAAAAATATCTCTTCTCCAGTCCTCCTCAATTAAAAGCAAGTGTTTATTTTATATGAAGAAACTTATAGAATATTGATGACATGAATAATTTGCTAATTGCACTGAGTAATTATTGTTCATATACTATAACATTATTTTACATTTATCTGTTTTACTCCACCTCTTATATGGTTATTATTTGCATGGAATACTTTTTTCCAGCCTTTCACTATTAACCTGGTTATGTCCTTATGTCTGAGGTGGGTCTCTTGTAGACAACATATAGATGGCTCATATTTTAAAAAATCAGTATAGAAATACCATGTGACCGGGCAATTCCACTAGCAGGTACATACTCAAAAGAATTGAAAGCAGGGACTCAAACAGATATTTGCACACCAATGTTCATAGTGGCATCACTCATAATTGCCAAAAGTTGGAAGCAACCCAAGTGTCCATCAGCCAATGAATGGATAAGTAAAATGCAGTATATTCATATAATGGAATATTATTCAGTTGTAAAAAGAAATGAAGTCCTGATACATGCAGCAGCACAACAACATGGATGAACCTTAAGACATTGTTTTGAGTTAAATAAGTCAGACACAAAAGGACAAATATTGTATGACCTCACTGATTTGAAACAATTAGAATAATAAACTCACAGAATCAAAATCTAAAATATAGGTTACCAATGGACAGGGTGGGGATAGGGAATGGGAAGTTAAGGCTTAAAATGCTCAAGGTTCCTATTTGGAATGATGGAAATGTTTTGGCAGTGGATGGTGGTCATAGTAGCACAACATTGTGAACACAGTTAATAGCACTGAAATAAATTTATATCTGGATTTGATTAATAGGGGAAATGTTAGATTGTATATTTGGTAACAGAATAAAATTTTTCTAAAAATCCGTTGAACCATACTATACAAACAAGGAACCCTAAGTTAAACCATGGACATCGGTTAGTACAATTATAAAAATGTGCCATAATCAATTGTAACAAATGTTCTACACCAATGCAAGGTGTATTTTATGCATGATTGTTCTGTAAACCAACAACATCTGTAATAAAAAAAAAAGAAGCAAGCTGCATGACCTTTTATGTCTTAGCCTTGGAAGTCACATAGCATCACTCCCACCATATTCTATGGTTAAAACAATTGTAGGCCTGCACAGATTCCAAGGAAAGGGACAAAGACCACTCCTCTCAATGAAAGGGACACTGAAATATTTGCAGCCATGATTCTAAACTGTCACAGCATGTAAGGAAACAGTGAATATTCTTTACTCCTTGTGTTATCAATAACTTTTATAGTAGTAGATCCATATTAAAAGGGAAAGTGACCATTATTTTCCAAAGCTTACAATAAAAGTTACACAGTTTATTATTTGCGTCCTTTTTTAGTTCCACATTGCTTGGCTATGGTTTTGCTTGTACTGCATTTTTCCTGATAAGTATTTTCTTTGTTCTGTTTGCACCCTGAATTCATGAATCTATATCGACTTCTATGATTTAGCATTCACTGACTTTGATAGATGATTTGATAAAGTGGTTAGTTTATAAGCATATAAAACTCCGTCTTTAGAGTCATTTCCAATCCAAGTGCCTATCCATTTTTTTTAACTTTCTATTATCATCAGCATTTTATTTGATAAAATCCACAGAATTTTAGAGAAATAATAAGCAAAAATTTAAATGTGCCAGTAATTTTTCATCTATTAGGTTCAATTTTCCAGTGCCAGTCTTCTAAAAACTGCTTCTAGCAGGCAGTTTCAAAAGACTGGTTTCACCTTGGATGTGCTTTTTCTGACATTGAAAATACATGAGTCTTTAAATAACCTTTTCCATTATATGAATCTTGTTTTTCCTGTTATCAGCTGATGTGTGCTACTTTCACCCCTACACTGTTCAAATTATTTAATAATTTTTAGAAGTCTACTGAATAGAAAACATACTTGTAGAAAAGAAATGCATAACAAATAGTATTTCAGTAGTTTTGTTTTTGGTTGCCAGAATTTACAGATATTCTCTCTTGTCACATAATTAGGTTGTAGGCTTACATGGGTATCTTCTATTTGCTTATATAAACTAGCCTATATACTGTTGAGTAGAAAGTGGATTAAGAACTCATACTTGAGTAATAAGTATTATTGGAGATGAGTGTCATTTGTAATAGTTTCAAATTTTACTACATTCATTATATGTACATACTGAACAGTTGGAAAATTATATATAGCTTTCTACATAATATATGATCATATTTATAATTACATATATAATTACATGTAAATTGTCAAAGTACTATGATATTTTATGTACTTGTCTTTTCTGGTATTAAGAAGGACTCAGTTTCTTCCTATTTTACGTAAAGAATTATAACCAATTCTGCCTTGGGTCATTCCATTTTATTTTTACATTGCAAATCATGAAATTCAAAACAATATTAATTTATTATTGGTCATCTTAAATGTTAATGAAGGATAAGGCTTCATGGGATTATTTTACCTCTTCCTGTTCTGTTGGTTAAAAACCATATTTATTACTATGTTAAAAATAATTTTACATTTTGAAAATGTTTTGTTTTAAAATAGATCACAGGATTAAAAGAGTACATAAAGAATTGTATTTTTTGTAAAATAAAATAAAGTGGCACCATTATAAACATGACCCAGTTAGAAGCTTCTCAAATGTTACTCTTCGTTGTATCTTGTCCCCAGATGCAAAGAATATCCTGAATTGGAATAATTAATCCCATCCTTTATTTTAGAGTTGTGTCTTCCTAAGTAACAGCTTATTTAGTTTTGCCTGATTTTGAAATTCATATGAGTGGAAACATATGAAGTATGATTTCTATTTATATCTAATCACTCAACATTATACTTTTTTTTCAATATTATACTTTGAGATAAATATTTAAATGAATGAATCTGAGCATTTTCTATTATTCCATTTCCCCCTTTATCTAGTTTGAAAGTTATAATCTCTATTTCTGTTAATTTAGTGGTTACTCTAGAAATTAAAATATGCAAATTTAATTTATCAAACTGTAAAGTTAATTGGCTTCTACCTACCTCTTAGATATTTCAAGGACTTTAAAATGCCTTCCAGATTTATGTGATAGAGTAGAGTGTACTATACAGCAATGTTATAATTTTAAGCCCAACAAGATACTATTATTTTTACTGTTTTCTAAGTTAATATTTATATAGATTTATCAACATATTTTTTTTACTTTCTTTGCTCATTATTCTTTCTATCTTCTTAAAAGGGAAAAAAATCCTTTAGAATTTCCTATACTTAAGGTCTCTCAATTTTTGTTTTTCTGAATATATGTTATAATTCATAGCAGATCTTTCCAGTACTGGAATAGTTTGCCACTCTATTTCTGCTGGTTCTCATTCTTTTTCCTTGAATATTTGGCTATTTTTTACTCTGTACTGTCCATTAACTCCAGAAATTATTTGTGGGAATTATTTGAGGTCTAGAGTAAAGATCCCTTCCTTTCTCACGAATTTTTATTAGTTTCTCCTCGGTACCTGGAGACACAATCATTATTTTAGAGGCTAATTTTTAACCAAGTTTTTGGCTTGAGGTTCCTGGACCTAAAAATAAAAGCAAACCTGGAAGCAAATGGACATGAGGGCTAGCATATGACCAACATTTATTAACAAAGGCCGTTGTCCATCTTCTTTCCTTCCTTTGCTTGGAATCAAGGTGTCCTTCTCTAAAATCCCCTGAGGGTAGGGAATGAAGGGTTACATTTTAGTTTACCCTTAACCTGGGTGTATAACCTCCGATTTGATTCCCCACATTTGTGAGGCTTGGTTTTTAACTTCTAGCCCCATACCTGCCAATGTTACCAAAATGAAGTCAAGATTTGCCTGAATTAGCAAATTTCCATAGTTCAGTAGCAGCCTTGATCCTCAGTATACTGGTTCCCCATGTGAGTTCCAGCTGCTGCTTAACACACACTCTATACACATACATGTGCACACATACTATACACACATACTTGTATACTTATGTGTACACACATATAAATGTAATTTAAATATATGTATGCTAATATATTTTTATATATCTACATATAAATGTAAATATATTGTGAATATGTATTTTTAATATGTATAGAATACATATATTTCAAGTAATCTTTTTTTTCCATCAGTTGAATAACCTAGTTCAACATTAATGGAAATGAATGTTCTGTTGTATTTTTTCTTTAACTCTTGAATGTGTCTTATTGATATTTGGCTTGGATTATTGCATAAGTAAGATAGGCCTTTGGTTTTCTTTTTTAATATACTTCTTATCTCAAGTTTTATTGTCAAAGTTATAATACCCGCAAAAGAGTTGTAAGATATTTCCTTCTTCCCTCCCTCCCTCCCTCTATTCTCAAAATTGGAATGAATTTGAAGGATTGGTAGAATTCACATGTAATATCATATCAGTCTTTTTTGTGAGAAGACTTTTAGCCACCAAATTCAATTAGTGTAAAGGACTATTCAGTCATTCTGGGTTTTTTAAAGTCGGTATCACAATCTCGTGGGTTTTTTTTGCCATTTCATCTAAGTTTTAAAAGTTTTGGCATACTGCTATTCATAGAATTCTCATCTTTTTAATTTTGGGTGGATTTAAAATTTTGCCCCATCTGCACCTTGATAAATCTCAATGGAGATTTGTCTACATTTTTTTTTCTTTTCAGAGAATGAGTTCTTAAACTTACTGATCCTCCTCACCTCTTTCCTATTTCATTAGAATTGACTTGTTTTTTTTTTCATTTTTTTCTACATTTTTGTATTTATTTTTCACATTTTTTCTTCTCCTTAAGAAAGTTCAACTTATATTTCAGTCTTTATTTTTAATATAAGTACTTAAAGCTATAAATTTTACTTAAAGACCTTCTTTAACTGAATTCCACAAATTTTGTTCTATAATATTTTCATTGTTGTTTAGTAATGCTCAGTATATTTTTTATCGATATCCATGATGATTTTCTTATTAGTCCATGTGTTACTGAAACGTGTATTTTTTATTTTGTACACACACACAAACACACTAGCCTTTATTAGTGAGTTCTAACTATTGTATTATGGTCAGAGAATATTAATTCTTGGAAATATGTTGAGGCTTCAATGATGTTTTTTCATGTCAGTTCTTTTAAGATTCCCTGTTTTCTAGAGAAAACTAAATTCTCTAATATTTGAATGTAGGATTATTTATATATCTTTAGATATCAAAACTTTTGGATGTCATATTTCTCAGTTGTAGTATTAAACAAGATAATTTATCGAAATTTATGACTGATGTTCATTAGATACATGGCATTATCAATTATCATTTCAATTAGTCTTTCATAAAGACTGTTTTTTTTCCTTTCAATTTATTTAAATAAATAAAATGCATTTCATTTCACAGAAGTATATTTGAAGGGAAATATGACCACAAATTATTGCAGGGAATTCCCAGTTCTAAGCTGTACCCCTATATTGGCAGAAGAACAAGAACTGGTTGAATGAAAATGAATGCTTGGCTGCTGTTGTTGGCTTTGCCTGTGACAGTCCTATAGTGTCACAGCAGGGTAAAGATAAGGGGATTGTTGCATGACCAGATGGCCATAAGATCTGGATTGCCTAGAAATAGAAGTTCTAATTGATTCTGCAAAAGGACTTTAAAAATTGCTGTAAGGCTAATTCCAGCAGGATCGAATACATAATTAAAGGACATAATAACATTAAATAAGCAGAACGCAAATGTAGGAGGAAAGACTCTTCTGTACTCTTTCGTGATTCATCTACACAATAGAAAAGGCAAAATGTACTCAGTCATTGGAGGAATTCAGCCACCTTCATTTTGGCCATTCATAAATCATTTCATTTTAGAATGATTGTGCCAGTTATAGAACTTTTGGCTGCAGGTAACAGATATGTGACAAACACTGACTTAAACAATAATGGCATTTTATTATCATTTTTATTTGATCTAATGAGAAGTCTGGAGGGAGAGAGATCCATTTTCATCTAATTTTATAGTCTACTGGTGCCAGGCACTTTATTTTTATTTTTCCTTCTGTCATCCTTAATGGGTTGGTCTTTGTTTTCAAGTCTGCCCACAAAGGCAAGTGTCTTCCCCTCAGCCCCCCCATGCGTGTGCTCAAACATACATGTGCGCACACAATTAGTGAGAAATATCCCACCAGAATCCCCTAACAAATTTTAAGAACCTGAAAAATAATTATCTGATGTGTTCAGTCTCCATTGTAGAAAGCCAGCCTCTCTGAGTATTAGATTCTTTCTCAGATTGCTGAAACATTCAACTAAGGCAGAACTCACATCTCTCTCAATTAATATAATTTTAAAAATTAATAAACACCTATGTGTAGGATGCCAAAATGAATAAATAGGTCACAGTTCTTTCCCTTAGAGGGCTCACAGTAGACATCCAGTTATTGAAATGTAAATCAATTCACTGAAATACAGAACTTGTGAAAGGGACAGAAGTAGGAAAAAAGGAGGGAATTCTTTGTTTCAATTAGGTTATATGCAATCATATAACCTGCTGGTTTAGGAACTGCTGGACTATGAAAAAAGCATGGAAGAACTTTAATGCTTTGTAACTATATTTCTTAATTTGAAAATACTTAGAGTTAATTTATACCTTCTCTCTCCCCTTTTCATGACTCTTTATTTCCAGTTTCTAATTTTATGTCTTCTCTGAGCATCCCGTAGGCACTTCACACTGAACATATGGGGAAGCAAACTCACCCTTCATCCCCCCAACTTGATCTTTCTCATTCATTATCTGACCAAGTTACTGGCATCGCCATACACCTAGTACCCAAAAAAGAAACCAGGGATCATTTTGAATATGTCCCACTTTCTCTCCTATTTTATACATTAAATAGAAAGTACCATGAATTCTTTGGTAAATTATTTCTCAAAACTGTTTCCTCCTTTCTGGTCTCACTTTAAGCCAAAGATTAGCAAACTTTTTTTCTATAAAGAGCTGGTTAGTAAATATTCTCAACTTTGCAGCCGTGAATTAGAGGTCTCTGTCAAAACTACTTAACTCTACATATTGTAGCATGAAAGAGCCACAGACAATATATAAATGAATGAAGTGGCTGTTTCCCAATAAAACTTTATTTACAAAACCAGACCCGATTTGGCCTATGAGTCATAGTTTGTGCACCCCTGGTTTAGGCACTTCTTAACTCTCACCTAGATTTTTGCTACAATATATCTCTAATTGGTCTTCCAGACATTAGCCTTTCTCCTCTAGAACTTGACCTTCCATCATAACTATCAAAACTTCTTATGTGCTGCCTTGGCATCCATCGTACTTTGGCTAAGCCTAATAAGCAGCTTTCCAGCCCTGGGGCATAAAAACCCACATCTGTGGCCACCATCCACACACTTCACCCAAAACCCACAACTGGCCCCAAATGATACGCTCACAATCCCCACTGCCTTTTCATGCGAGTTTGCTTTAAACTAAGCAATCCTTTACCCGCATGGGAAATCTACTAACCTCCGGCCCTGGGCCACAATAGAGGCACAAGCCCTTGCTCTCACTCTGCTTGTGTGCTGCTTACCCCCTGGTTGAGACACTGAGCAGATCTTGCTTCTGGTCGATCCCTCGTGGAAACCTTCCCTCTCTGGGACCTGTGAGTAACAAACTACCTTTTCATATGCATTAAGGCCTCAGTTTCCCTTTGTATCATACCTGATCACCACCAAATTTAAAATCCAACTTAATTAATTCAAAACACCTTCGAATTTATCTAACCAATACTGTCCATGTAAAAGTAAATTATTGACCATGAGACAGGCTGACAATATTTTTAGCATAGTACATGTGGTCAGTACCTTCTGTTTTTGACTCAGCTTGTTGTTCCAACCTCTGTGTTCTCCAAACACTCTGCATTACTTGCCATTGCCCAAATATAGCATATTTTTCCATCTTTCCTAGAGAGTTACAGTTGTAACTTCTGTCCTGTAAAGCTGTTTTCATGCATATCTATTTTGTAAATTCTTAGTCTTCTTTAAGATCGGCCTATTTTGTGAAGTTGTCCCAAATGTCCTCAGGGTTAGTCCTTCTCTTCCATGAGCTTTCTTTGCGTGTCATAGATGTTCTTTGTTTATTAGTTGTAGTGGTGTTCTGGGGCTTACTTGTACTGGCTCCCAAGAACCAACTGTTAAATTTTCAAGAATTTTATGAGCCAGTTGTTAAATCATTGATAACTTGAAATCAACCATGGTGGGAGTATTTATACCATAAAATTAGCAAAAGCTACAAATTAGGACTATTTTTTATTTTAATTTGGAGATCTGATTTACAAGCACAGCTTTGGGTATTTTTTTAAAATTATTTATCAGCTATCTAAGACAGTGTCCCTAGCAGAAACCCAATAAGTGGATAAATAACAATCCTTAATCATTAGTATATGTTAGATGGCTGAAAGGAATGTTTGACTGTTTTTATTTTACTAAGTTCAATTGGGCCAGGCCAAATGAGATAACGTGTAATTGAATCTGATTGGGGAGAGAGAATCCCCAATTCTTCATAAGAAATTAAGCTGCATTTGAGAGTTAAAAATAAAATGACAACTCTTTATTTTGCACATAAATCCTAACTGTTAGAGTTACCAGCTGTGATTTGTAAGATTCTGTTTATGTTTTCTTGGTTTTGACCTTGTCTAGGCCCCAAAACAAAAATAAATAGCTATAATATATGTGCTACAAGTGATTATCAATAACAGGGTAATTAAAAATATCATGGGATGCTTTAAAATTTGACACGTTGAACTCACATCCCAAGATTCAGATCCAACAAAAAGGATTTAATTCGGTGCAAACAATCTCTTACTGTTTAAACAAAGGCATTAAAATGAAGACTTATACCTGAAATTATATAAATAAATCATATTTTTAAAAAATCTTTGTGTGTATATATCTATCTATCTATCATATGGATTTGCAATTAACTTGGTTATCTACTTTTATGTATCTCTTTTGTGGTGGGATTTAAACATGACACTTTTATGAGGATGATATCTTGACTAAAGGCTTCATTCAATTTCCCAAGAAACTACAGCTCACATTTCCAAGTTGGTTATTTTATGTACTACTATTGACTTTTCTTCAGCATTATATATGATGCATAGCCTAGTGAATAATAAAAAAACGTATTATTACATATTTTAAGTCTTAACCTTTGGTTTGACTCTGCAGGAAGAGACCTTTAATTTTTATATGCTTTGAAATTCATGAAAAGTGACATTTTTGCCTGACAACTTATTTTTCCATTTCCATTTGCCTTTCCCCTTGACTGAATTTAGCCTTTTATAGTGTTGTGGAGGCTATAGATTACAAAGTTCTTATAGAATCACAGAACAACTATGCTTGAAGAGTGTGCTTGGCCAAGCTAAAGAATGGTTATATTTACACATACATTTTCAGATATAAATCTTCAAAGGATATTCTTTTTGGCAATCACTATTATTAATAAATATTTCATTAATATAACACATTTAGTAGAAAATATTTGATTGTGGCATGGTTGTTAATTATTTTGATTGTATTAATCACTTCTTTACTAAACCCAAGTGTAGCTTATTTGATATGATAGGAAACATAGGGCCAGTTTGCTATCTCTGACAGCTTCTCCAGGCTTACTCACTCATGTATACACACCCTGTGTGTGTGAGTATATGTGGGAGTGTGTGTATTTTGTTACTTATTTTAATAAAATATATTTCAGTCCTATGTATTAGTACATATACGTGTATCTAGATAGCTATGGAGGAACTTGACAGTGATGTATTGCACTATTCCAAGATGAGCACAGGTATGTAAATACTGTCGCAGAATCTCCACTGCACAATGAAGCTTGCAGCAGATGACAGGTGCTGTAGCCTCCTCAAGGGCACTGAGGGAGAGGACTTAGCTCTCCATCAGAAGCATTGCCCTCAACACAGCCAGCAGCAGGCTGAAGCATTTGAAAAATCTTCCCTGCCTACAGGGAGAAAACATACTGCTCGTATCGCAGTTCTGCTTCTCATTTCAATAAATTAACAAACCTTTCTCTAAACTTAACTGCTGTCCCTGAAAGTTCAATCCAGTTTTGGGGCACTGACAGAGTGAATCTTCTGAGCCTCTTAGAGTGAAAATAGTTGTCTTAGTTTGCCAGACCGCTATGACAAATAGCACACAATGGATTATCTTAAAACAACTGGCTCACGGTTCTGAGGCTAGAAGAAGCCCAACACACAGATAACAGCAAGGCTTGCTTTCTCCTGGAGTCTGTAGCGTTCTTGTGCTGGCTGCCAGCAGTCCCTGGGGTTCCTTGGCTTGTGTCTGTGCCTCTCATCACATGGCGATGTCCTCTCCTTTCTGGCTCCTGTGACTTCCGGGTTTTCTTTATAAATCATCCAGTGGTCCCTGTTAAGGCCCACCCTGCTTCAGCTGGTCACATCTTAACTAAAATGACAGGTTCGAAAGTTCCTATTTATAATAGGTTCACACTCACAGGGATGCAGGTTAAGATTAAGGACATATGTTTGTTGGGAACATAATTCAACCTACTACAATTTACCATGGTAACTTCTGAAGATGATGAATGTTGCCTTGAGTGACCATTTAAAGGCAGATGCTGGCCTTCCTGGCCATATGTCAATGTCCCTTTTGACCTTTTCCTTGGATACATTTCACCTTACTTCTGTTTGGCTCCTATCCGTTTTCCTCAGTTTAAACTGTAGAACTCAATTGTTCATTCCTGAAATCTATCCCAGGAACTTTTTTCTCTCACTCTTATCAAAAGTCAAGAGAAACAGGTCAGTCTTGTGTAATTTAGTCAGTAATTTAGTGGTACTCGATACTCAGTACATCCTTTATACATTAGGAAATTTACCTTGCCATCTCTTTGTTTTGAATGATGAAATTAATGTTAAGAGACTTTGTCCTCCCTCAGAGTTAATGGGAAAAAAGCATAAGTCAGATACATGATATTTAAAATAGCATCAAGTTGGAGAGCTGGTTGCATGCATTTCTACAATAGTAAAGGCCTTGCCAGTGGAATCAGAACACTTGAGTAAACTAGCTAAGACTCCACCCACCTCTGCATTAGTGATGGCCTAGCCAATGGGAATCTGTGACTCAGACTCCCCTCTGCTGGCGCTGCCGGACTGTGCCATATCCTCTCTTCTTTTGTGGTTCCCCTTTTCTTCTATACTTTCTTTGTTGACTAAATCCCTTTGGTTTACATTCTTCCTTATGTATGCTAATATATTTAATCACATTATTCAAATCGGAGTGATCCTACTGGTCTGGAACACATTCTATCCCTTCAAGGCGTGGCTCTGTTTTGATCATTTGTTGCTTGTTTTTAAATTGTCTTACAGAGGAAACTTTGTTTTTGTTTCTACTTTCATGGAGACTATCTCAAAGAACATGAAAATACTGCCTACAGGCTCATTCTAGTCAGAAAATAGAAAGGATGCTCCATAACTGTTCTTAACCTTCCATGGTGTTTTTAACCCAGGATGCCATTTTCCAGCATTCACAATGGCTGGTCTCAATGTTGCGGATATGTTTCCTGTGATTTGCATACTATCCAAAAATGTCTGTCTTATTATAATTTTTAACAAGAAAAATTACTATAGTATGAATTTTTAAACACTACATTATACCACAAATTTGAGGTAGGTATACAAATAACACTATGACCCTGAAATTTTTAAAATTAATATTTTGATTTTCTTTATTGTACGTGCTGGAGGAATTTCTTTTACTGTCCTATTATTTTGACAGGTTAAGGCTAAATAAAAGATTGTGTGTCATTTTTTTAGTCTTCAATTATTAGAGCATTGAAATATTATTTCAGAGTAATTATTACATTATGAAGGAGATTTCTGGATTTGAAAATATATCATTTTCTTGGACCATAGGCCAGTAAGTAGAAGTACTATGACTAGAAATGTTCCTTGCATTTTCCAATTTTTATAGTAAATATAAACCATTGCACTAAATTAGATAGCAATGCTTTTTAATCACTGAGAGCCAGAGCAAGGAGCGTTGTAGTTTATTGTACTGAAGCTTTGGTTTACTTCATTTGTTTGGAATAGAATTATATATTTTTGGCACATTTTTATATACAGAAGAATATATACATTGGAGACCAAATAAACTATTTAAAATGCAAACTGTCAATATTTTACTTATGCTCCCAAAAAGAAGACTTGGGACACATACATTCATCTGAAGAAAGCAAACACTGCCTGCAAATCCATTCATTTTTGTGTCTTTCTAGCAGGTGGTGGTTTAGTCTAAATAATGGAAAGCCATACTGACAATAAAACTCTCATTTTGCAGAGATGAATCTCAGATATTTCAATGTTTGCATTTAGCTTGCAAACTGTAAACCTTCATACCATAATTCAAATATTATCATTTTTCCCTTGACTCAAACATGTGCACGTTTTATTTCTATTTCCCAAAAATATGATTAGGAAGATGAAAAGCTGCTAATGTTATCACCATCTTGTGAAGGAATTTGGTCTATTAGGAGTTGCATTAAATGGCTAAATGTCTACTTTTTCTATTTGTAACATGGTTTCCACTGTTATGGATAAAAAGTAATTTATTTATAGGTCTCTAGGTATACTTATATTTTCCCCCAACCACAATTTAACCGTTCATCATCAACTCTTATTCACCAAAGCATTCATGTGATATCAATGTGTTTTAAATAATTTAAAGGAAGGACTCTGTATCATTCATCCATATGTGGTTGTGTACTGTAGTTTAGATTATCAAACACCTCTTCACATTTGACAGTGAGGCTCTTTGAAGACATATTCATCTCTAGGTGAAGCCTATTGACTGGTGGCTTTATCAAATGATCTGTGACTGTGAAACAGCCCTTTCAGTGCACCCAGCAGTCTTTGCTTTGAGGCTATTATTCATTTCTTTCAGAGATCTGGTAGTCTCTACCTGAATTCAAGAAACTCAGCAGGGAAAGGTGACTGGGGGTTCCACTGTTCAATTTGCAAAGAAAACAAGTAATCCTCCTTTTATCAATCTCACACAATTTTACACATACCCTTCCCTACCAAGGCCTGAATCCAACTGAGACTCCCAATTTCAGCTTCTTCAAAGATTACTCTTCCAGTGTTTTAGGTGGGGGTAAGGGAAGGATAGTTGCCTGGCTACATCAGGTGGCTACCTGGAGATTTTGAGCCTTTCTGAGGTTTGCAGTGCAGCCTGGCTCACTTCTCAACAGTTATTCCTCTCCAGAGGTAAAGTACTTTCTTTCACCATGTCCATTCCATTTCTCATCTACTTTATTATCTTTTAAGACCTTAATGAAATCACTCACACACTGTTTTACCACCACCCGCAATTTGTTTGGTAATTTGGGAATTATATATTTTTATTGCTCTGTTGATATTTTGGTGAGTTTCCAGAAAGAGGGAAAATAGAACTATATTTAATTTATCAAGTCTCCTGAGCCAGTAGTTCTTATATGTTTGTGAGTCATAAATAGCTATCAGAAATTCATGAATGCATCTGTTGTCTCCCAGAGAAATGCACATACATGCAGCATTCTGCATAATACCGGGGTTGAGAATTGCATTTTCTGTGGGAAGTAGTGTGATAATTTAGAGTTTTCCTACATATATTTAAGGAAGTATAGTTTTCTGTGAAAAGAAATTAAAAGTTGTGCCTGTTAAATTTCCTCTCAAAGGCCTTTTATTCCTTAATTTTCAAACATACATGTTTCGGATGCTTACTATATGTCACGTTTATAACTTGGCACAGAGGATTAACAAATGTACCACACTAATGAAGGATGTTGTTAATGTGGGAAAGTGTGGGAGGGGGATGGAGTGGGGCATATGGGAATCCCCTGTATTTTTAATGTAATATTTATGTCATCTAAAGTTTCTTTAAAATAAATAAATTTTTTAAAAAAGAGGGCAGTCCAAGTGTTCAAGGAGCCTATAATATGTGATAGAAGGAGAGAAATGAGAAATAGAATTATAACTAAGTGTGATAAAAGACAATAATTGACTTATGCACTGGGTGCCCCCAAAGCACTTAGGAGAGGGTACTAGTATTTTGGGTATGCAGCAGTCACTGGAAAGGTTTCTTTGAAGAAATGGTCCTTGAGTTTTAAAATTTTTTTATGATTTTTATTTTAGTAACATATATACAACCTAAAATTGCCCCCTTTAACCACACTTAACTCATTGGTATCAATTACATTCACAATGCCATGCAACCATCACTGTCATCCACCGCAGTTTTTCTATCACCCCCAAGAGAAACTGCACCCATCAAATTCCAGCTCCACCTTCCCTAGCCCTCTCCAGCCACTGGTAACTTGTACTAGTTTCTGACTTTATGAAGTCATATATTCTAATTGTTTCATATCAGTTAGATCATACAATATTTATCCTTCTGTGTCCAGCCCATTTCATTCAATACATAGTCCTCAAGGTTCATCAATGTTGTCACATGCATAAGAACCTCATTCCTTTTCACAGTTGCATAATATTCCATTGCATGTATATACCACATTTTGCCTGTCCTGTCATCAGTTGTTATTAGGAGCTAACATATTTAGAATTTTTATAACTATCAAGTTACCTTTTGCCATTATATGCTAATCTTCCTTTATCCATCATAGTGCTTTTTTTGTTTGTTTGTTTGTTTTTACCTTAAAATATATTTTGTCTATCCTTCTCTTCCTTCTCCCCCACCTCCCCTTCCACTTCCTCTGTCATTAGTAGTAAGTACTATGCCAGGCTGTGTGCACAATAATTTTTAACACCATATATTAGTTTGCCACAGGGCTGCTGATGCAAAGTACCAGAAATGGTTTGGCTTTTATAATGGGAATTTTACTTGGAATAAAAGCTTACAGTGAAATGTCCAAATCAAGTCCCCATCAGAGATCCTTTCTCATCAAAGTCAGCTACTATAGATCCTGGCATCCTGCCACATGGCAATCAGGTATATGCAGGGCTCATCTCCTCAGCCTTGAACTTCTCCATGGTCCCAGCCCCATCAGGGGCCTCTTCCTATCCCTCTGTGCTCTGCTGATTCCAGACTCCAGGACCACTCAGCCTCTGTGTTTCATTCCTTTCTGCAACTGTGGGCAAAACTGGAGCCCCCTGTCTTTCTTCTTTCCCTCACATGGCAGGATGAAAAATAGCAGCTTCCTTTTTCTGTATGTGTCTCTCTCTGTGTGTCTCCATTTATATCAGGCCCAGCAATAGGGCAGAAACCTAAGTTGGGGCGCTCCTCACTGATGTAGTCCAATCAAAAGGCCCCACACCCACAGGAATGGGTTATTTCAAAAACATAATCTTTTTCTTTTTGGGATTCATAAAAGAATTTTAAATTGTCACACACCTTCATCTTTCTCCTGAATTACAAAAGGACCTTGGCATAACCTAGATCTGATCATTCCCTACCATCCTTTATATGCTACTTTTAAACTGCTTTTAAGTTCTATGTCTTTTATAATTTCAAAATTAGTCTTTATCACTTTTATGATTTTATTTTTGTGTAGTAAGTTAATGTGTTTTAAATTTTCTGACATTTGTTGATTTCTTCTCTTACCATGCCTTACTGTATTTCTCTCCTTTGTAGATGGACTTAGTTCCTTTCTTTCTGAAGTGCATTATTTAGTTTAGATGGTTTTTAATAGGGGTCTGTTGTTGGTAAGTTGCTTGAATTTTTTTCCTGAAAATATCTTAATTAAGAAAATATCCTAATTTCAACTTCTTTCTTGTTTGATAATTTAGTTTGATATCAAAATCTATATTGAAATTTTATTTTCTTTTAGCACTTTGATTATATCATTCTACTGAATTCTAGCTTTTGTTTTTACTTCTATTGAGAAGTTTCCTAACATGTTTGTATTATGCCTTAGGAGTAATCTGTCTTTTCTCTCTTGCTACTTTTGGTAATCTCTTGTTCCACTATGTCTGTCTAATAGTAGATTGTGCTCTTTATTAATTCTCTTTGGGATTTACTTCCTTCCTGAAGCTGAATCTTTACTTGGTTCTGGAAAATTCTCAAATATTTTATCCTTGAATTGAATTCTTTACCATTTTCTATTTTCTCTGTCTCTGAAATTCCAATTAGATGTATGTTAGACCTCCTATTTTCATTCCCGACATTTTAAAATTTATATTTAATATCATCTATTTTTATTTCTGGGCTACATATTGGGTATCGAATCTATCTTTCATTTCACAGATTCAGGGGTTTTGTGAACTACAGACTTTTTATGTTCAATAATGTATTTTTCATTTCTGTAAGATTTATTTGGTTCTTTATCAAATCTGACTGGTTCTTTTTTTAATATTATCTCATTCCTTTTTTTATAAATTTGATTCAATTTTGTATTTTTAAAAATAATTTCTGAATATTTTTTCATCTTTGAAATCCTAAAATTTGTCTGATGTTCAAGGGGTCATATTTTTCAGTGTGATGTTTCTGTTAAATTGTGGCTTGTTTTCTTGTGCTGGTATTTTTGGATTGTGAGTTTAAATTTCTCAGGATAGTATCTTCAGCAATCCTGCAATTTCCAAGTCCATCCGGAGAGGATTTGCACTTGCTTCAAAAGATACCAGCGAGGAATCACTTTTTCTTTTTCTTTTAATTTCTTGGCTTGGGGATTCTAGTAGCCATAGTCAATATAAATTTGAAAACCATATTTTGGAGGCAAATCTGTGGCTTATGAATTCTTTGGGGTATTTTATTTTTCTTTCTGTAGGCTTGAAAAAGAGAGGCAAATTTTCTTGTCATTCCTCTTTGCTGACTACTGAATGTTTCTCTAATACCTGCTTCCTGAGATTTTAGCACTTTTTAACCTTCATGGGGTGTTGATGGGGAGTAGGATTTTCCTACTTCTTACACAGGTGCAAGACATGATTTCTATTTGTTCTTGGCCTTTAAAATGCAAACCCCTGCATTACAAAGTTTAGCAAATACTCTCTGAATGCTAATAGCTCAGCCCCATCTAACACCCTGAATTTTAGCTTTCTCTTTTCTTTGACACTGAAAGCTTCTATACTGTCTGATGCTAAGATATATCATTTAAAGAATTAAAAAAAAATGTTTTGCCTTAGCATTTCTAGATGTTTTGAACTAGAAAAGTTTTCAGGCTGTCACATTGTCATATCATAGGAAATTCTCTAGAGATTATTATTTCTAACTTTCTAAATAGTCTGTAATGTGATATTATTAAATGTGAATTATTCTTAAAACAAATTATCTCACAGCAGAGTTATAATAATATATTTGAGATTTGGCAAAATTTTACAAACATTTTCTATGGAACAAAAGCCAGTTAAAAAAAAATAACCCAGAATAGACAGGTATAAGAATTTTGGGGAAAAAAATTATCATTATTGAAAAGTATTGTGTTTAGTGAAATTTGCTGTTCTTGAAGCATTTTAATCTTCAAACTCTAGAAACATGCCTCATTGATCAACATGGAAATATTCCTACAACAGAAGAAAATGCATCTTCTTCATACCAAGGACAAAGCATTGAAAAGTCTCAAAAGACTGCATCAAGGAAAATAATAATAATATGAAGAAAGGAGGAAGAAGGGTAGTTGATGGACTCCTATTTGGGACCAAGTTTTCTCTTAAGAATCAAAGTCCAAAAGAGACAGAGAAAATGTTGTTATGGTGACAAAGGCAAGAGCCATTCGTACAATAAAAGACTTCTTGCCAAGTCAATGTCACAGCAACTCTTAGGTAGATCGTCACAGTCTGGCTTTGTTATTAATTTGAAATAAGTTTCTAGAATATCAAATATATTCATATTTAGAAGCATCCCTAAGTCTAATAGACATTGCAGTTGAATTCCTACCATTTTAGATTGTCTATATCATCCTAATTCTGATAATTGGGCATTTAGTTTATAGTCATATTTTATTTTTTCACATTTAAGAATACTAATTTAAAAAACCCTTTCCTAGCTCAAGATATTGAGAATATATGTAGCCTTTCCAAATGACAATATTTATGAGACTGATAAGAAACCAGTTTCTAATTTTATTTAAATAGAGAAAATAATAGAGCTCTCAAATATCAAATTATTTTTAAATGTGAGAAATAACAATCTTATTCAATCAAAGCTATGTGATTTAAGCAGACCCCTGATGACAATAGTAGAACTGCCTTTTAATGAGCAGCTACTGAACGTCAGCCACCGTACTAGATGTTTTGCATGCCATATTTTTGTTAATGTTCCTGGAAACCATAAGAATTGAGTATCATCAATCCCTAGCTTTGAGAGTATGAGTGTCTTAGTCATGATCACACAACAAATATATGACAAAGCTAAGATTCAAATCTAGGTCTAGCTAACTGTGCAGCCCATACTGCTACCACTAAGATTGCATTTTCCAGATTATATTATTCCACTATAATTTCCAAACTGTATTTATAAAGAAGAATCAGACAGTCAATACTACTTTATTTTGTAAATGTATGGATGCATCTCTTTATGTTATGTATTAGATATACTGGCAGTTTATCGTCATAAGGAATTAAGGTATCAAATGTAACAGTGCTTTATTTTGTATTTTGCATTTTCCCTATGTATCAATATACAATTTTGCTTTTAAAAGACCATATTACAACAACAACAAAGGCTCATAAAAGAGTCAAATGATTCAGTTTGGCCGTTCCACACTTCCTTTTATTATGGCCTCTGGGCATCTATGGCTTTTTTAATCATATTGTACAATTTTATTCAGAAATTGCTAATTATCTCAGTTTATCAGGATAACTAGTCTTTCTTTCATTTTCCATGTTCATATAGTTTTCTTTGTGCCTATTAAAAGACACTCATAAAAACATATCCATATGTTTTAGTTTTAAGTCAACTTTGGTATGAACATAATTTTACATATCTTAGGAATATTGTATGAGAATAGTGAGAGGGACAAACAAAAAATTTTATTTGCAAACAGTTTAACACAGTTAAATTAATTGTATTAATTAATGAATATCAGTGGATTTTTGGCTATCATATACTAAAGTGTGTATATATACTCACTTTAGCAAAAGAGTGTATATATATGTATTAGTCAGCCAAAGGGGTGCTGATGCAAAGTACCAGAAATCTGATGGCTTTTATAAAGGATATTTATTTAGGGTAAAAGTTTACTGTTATAAGGCCTTAAAGAGTCCAACTCAAGTTACCATTAAGAGGTACTTTCTCACCCAAAGTCTGTTGTCAGGTGTTGATGCAAGATGGTGGTGATATCTGTGAGGGTTCAGCCTTCCTCTTTCCTCTTAAGGCTCCGTGGTCCCGGCTTCTTCTGATCTCAGCTATAGGCTGGCATAGGGCTCATTTGTCTTCCTCTGGGGCTCGTTTCTTTCCGGGCTCAGCTGTTCTGTTCTCTTCACAAGATCAGTTATAAACTATCAGGCTCATCTCTCTTCCCAGGGCTGCAGGATGCTCTGTGTATCTTCTCAGTGTATCTAATTCCATGTTCTTGATTGAACGTCTGTTTCTATAGCCCACCAAGGGGGTGGGGACTCAACCCCGCACACCCTAATGATGTGGTTGAATCAAAGCCTTAATGTTCATTTAATGAAGTATTAGTGAAACCTCTGAATTTAATACAGTCAAAGGGGTATCATGCCCAGAGGAACAGAACAGTTTACAAACATAATCAATATCTCTTTTTGGAATTCTCTAGTATTCCATGTGTGACTTTGCTGTGACCTAAAACTTCTTTGAAAATTAAATCAAAATTTGGGAGACACTGGGGAATGAGAGGGGGAAGGTGTCACGGTACACTGGACATCCGATAATAAGGTGATAAAAGGAAAAAAGAATAATTTCTTTTAAAAAAGGATTTTTTTTTGTTTTTTTTCCCCATTTTTTGGAATGTCCCAGTCTGCTAATTATATTTTATTTTTAGTTTAGTTTGTTTTTTTTTCTTCTGAGTTTCCTTGTACTTGTCTCTTGCATTTAAGCTTATCATTATTATTTCTTTTTCCTATTAATTGTATTTCATTATTATATGGGCTTCATGTTCAAGGAAGGTTTAGATCACAGAAGGG
>JAQZBX010027394.1:0-28382 GCA_029593785.1 Cabassous unicinctus
CTTCATTTTTGAAGAAGTTTTAGATCACAGAAGGGTTACAACTGTGGCAAGGGAGGATCATTGGTGTGGGATGTCAGTGAGTGGGGATACATGGGAGGAAGTTCACCGGGGTATACATATAAGGCATATAAATGTGTTCAAATGTTCATGGGGCATTGTCACAGTTGGTGGAGATTCACACAATAACCAAAAGAATTTCAAATTCCCATCCGGGGGAGCTCCACCACATTCTCTAATGGAACAACAAGAATGTCCCAAGTACAGGGACAATGACTTGTGAAGGAAAATCATCCATTGATGGACCCTTGATATTGATGACTATGCTTATGAGCCTTTGTTCTTGAAATTGAAACTTAGCCTAGTGATGTAGGGTGCCTAAGAGTTACCTAGGGGGAGCCTCCTTATTGCTCAAATGTGGCCTCTCTCTAAGCCGAACTCAGCATTAAAAACAATAACTTCCCCCGAGCGTGGGACATGACTCCCAGGGATGAACCTCCCTGGCACCAAGGATTGCTACCAAGTACCAACAAGCAATGCATCTGGAAAACATAACAAAACAAAACAAAACATCTTTGTGTAGCTCTTAATGTCTGAATGGAAGCTCTGTTTGTGGAGGAAGGCCATGTATTTGGAGGCCTTACAGTAGAGTAGTAAGGAGATATGCCAAATTTTCACTGGGAACTTTTGAAATGTTAGAATCCATAGGTTTTTTTCTCTTTGGCTTTGTTTAGTTTCTGCAAAAATGACCTATTTTCCTGTTTGGTGGCTATAAAATGGAAGAAGAAAATGGAGGAATAATCTGGACATCATACTATTAAATATGCAGTCTTTTCTCTGTTTTGAGTTGGTGCACCCCTCTCTCTACCGCCTTCCTTTGTATCTTATTGTCCAGCCTCTGGTTCAGGTTCACTTTCTCTAGATAATAAACCTACAGATTGTGTGGGGGTTAGGGAAGGACTGTTGTTTTGATATCTGGCTTGGGGATTTATACTTATAGGTTGACCTTCTTATGCTGATGTTTTTTAAAACAGTAACATCTGTATTGAGATATAATTCACATACCATGCAATTCATCCATTTAAAGTATACAGTCTAGTGGTTTTTATTATATTCACTGAGTTATGTAACGATCACATAATCAATTTTAGAACATTTTTATCATCCAAAAAGAAACCCTGTGCCCCTTAGTTATCACTCTCCTATCCTCCATCCCTCCCCAACCCAAGCAATCACTAATTTACTTTCTGTCTCTCTTAATTTGCCTACTCTGGATATTTCATATAAATGGAATCATACAATATGTGGCCTTTTGTGTATGGTTTCTTTCATTTAGCATAATGTCTTCATGGTGCATTCATGTTGTAGCATGTGTCATTTATTTATTTTTATCACCTAATAATATCCTATTTTATGGATATGACATATTTATTTGTTTATCAGTTGACAGACATTATCGGTTGTTTCCACCTGTGGCTGTTAGGAATAATGTTGCCATAAAAATTCATGTGTAAGTTTTTTTGTGATCATATGTTTTCAGTTTTCTTGGGTTTGTACCTAGACGTAGAAATGCCGGATCATATGGTAACGCTATATTTAACTTTTTGAGGAGCTGCCAGACTGTTTTCCAAAGCAGCTGCACCATTTTATATTCCTACCAGCAGTATATAAGGTTCTAATTTTTCCACATCTTCGCCAACACTTATTAGCTTTCTTTTTGATTATAGCTATCCTAGTGGGTGTGAAATATACCGTGGTTTTGATTTGCATTTTTCTGATTACGTTTTCATATGCTTACTGGCCATTTTTGTATCTCCTTTGGAAAAAATGTCTATTCAGATCCTTAGTCTATTTTTAAATTGTGTTATTTGTTTTTTAGATTGAGATATAGTTCACATACCATATAATTTGCTCCTTAAAGTGTACAATACAGTGGTTTTTAGTATATTCAAAAGATTGTACAGTCATCACTATTATCACCCCAATAAGAAAACTCATACTCATTAGCAGTTACTCCCCCATTTCCTCTCACCACAGCCCCTGGCAACCACTAATCTACTTTTTGACTCTATGGATCTGCCAATTCTGAACATTTTATATAAATGGAACCATAAAATATGTGGCCTTTTTTGTCTGGCTTCTTTTCAGTAACATCATATTTTCAAGCTTCATTCATGGTAAAGCATGTGTCAGTACTTGATTCCTTTTTATGACTGAATATTATTCCATTGCATGTTATATTAATTTCTTATGGCTACTGTAAAAAATTCCCACAAACTTCATGGCTTAAAACAACAGAAATTTGTTCTCTTAAGGTTCTGGAAGCCAGCAGTCAGAAATCAGTCTCACCAGGCCAAAAACAAGGTATTGGGAAGGACACACTCCCTTTGGAGGCTCATAGTTGCATGAGTCTTATGGTTACATCACTCCAGTCTTTGCCTCTATGGTCATACTACCTTCTCCTTTCTGGAATCTCTCTCTGCTTCTCTCTTAGAAGGACACGTGAAAACATTTAGGTTCTACTCTGATAATTCAGGATAATCTCTTCATCTCCAGATCCTTAGCTTAATCATGTCTGCAAAGACTTTTAAAAAAAACTTTAATTTGAAATACTTTCAACCTATAACAGTTACAAAAACAATACAATCTCCATACAGAGAGCTCTAACATACCACTATGCCCCCAAATCCTCGTTTGCTGAAAACTTGAGTGTAGGTTGTATATATCATGCTCCTTGAGCAATTAATACTTCCATGTACAGTTTCCTCAGAAAAAGGATATTTACTTATGTAACAACTGTAAGTTTAGTTACCAAGTTAAAGAAATTTAAATTTGATATAAAGCTTACAGTCTATATCCAATTTTCTTATGTCTCAATAATGTCCTTTTTTTAAAAAAAGGTTTATTTATTTATTCCCTCCCCATCCTGTTGTTTGCGCTCACTGACTGCTCTCTGTGTCTGTTCATTGTGTGCTCTCTGTGTCTGCTCATCCTCTTTTTAGGAGGTACTGGGAACTGAACCCAGGACCTCCCATGTGGGAGGGAGGCACCCAATCACTTGAGCCACCTCCACACCCTACTTGTTGTATCTCTTATTGTGTTTCCTTGCTGTGTCTCCTCATTGTGTCATCTTGTTGCATCAGCTTGCTTTACCAGCCCGCCATGTCAGCTTACTGTCTTGCTCATCTTCTTTAGGAGGCCCTGGGAACTGAACCTGGGACCTCTCATGTAGTAGGCAGGAGCGCAACTGTTTTTGAGCCACATCCATGTCCCTCAATAATGTCCTTCTGAACCTTTTCTCTCCTCCATTGCTAGATCCCATCTAGAACAATGTATTATATTTAATTGTCAGTGTCTCTTTAGCTGCCTTTTTAAAAAGAGGACATATATACAACATAAACTTTCCCATTTCAACCACTCCCAAGTATGTGAAATTAATCATATTCACAAGTATGTGACATTAATCATATTCACAAAATTGCAATTACCCTCACCTTTACTATACCTTTCCCAAACTCCCCAGAAACCATACACCCATTATGCATTAATTCGTCATTTCATGTCCCTTCCCCTGCCCTTGGCAACCTGTACTCTTAATTTCTGTTTCTTTGAGCTTGCATATTCTCCAATAATTTCTTTGTAGTTACCATGGGGCTTAATTTAATATTTTAAATTATAACAATCTCATTTGCTTTTGTATTAACTTAACTTCAAGAGTATGTACACACACTATTTCTATTCCCTTCTGTCCCCATCTTTATGTAGTTCACAAATTACATATTTATATATTATGGGGCCAAAACCACTGATTTATCATTCCATTTTATGCATTTGCCTTTTAGATTCTGTAAGGGGTAAACAGTGGAGATATAAATAAAAAGTACAATAGTGCTGGCATTTATATTTATCCATGTCATTTCCCTTACTGTAGATTTTTATTTCTTCATGGGACTTCAATCTATTTTCTATTGTCCTTTCCTTTCAACCTGTAGAACTTTCTTTAACATCTCTTATAGAACTGAGCTAGTGGTGACAAAATCCCTAGCTTTCATTTATCTGGAAATGTCTTAATCTGTCCCTCATTTTGAAAGAAAGTTTTGCCAGATATGGTATTCTAGCAGTTTTTTCCAGCACTTTAAATATGTCATCCCACTGCCTTCTTGTCTCCATGGTTTCCAATGAGAAATCAATACTTAGTCTAATTGTACCTCCGCTGTAAATAATACATTGCTTAGCTCTTGCGTTTCAGAATTCTATATCTTGGCATTCAACGGTTTGATTTTACTATGCCCCAGCATGGTTCTATTTTGGTTTATTCTGTTTGGATTTCATTGAGCATCTTGGATATGTATATTCATGCCTATTGTTCTGTTTGTGAGGTTTTCAGTTATTATTATTATTTTTTCTTTAAAAAAATAACTATTTCAAATTCAAAAAACAAAAAAAACAAAAAAAAAACAACAACAGAAAAAGGCAGCTCAACAAGTTTTGGAAGCATTACTCCTAAAAAGTTCTATCCAGGCACTTTCATATAATTCTAGCTACTAACACAATTGTTCCCCTAGGGTTCAAAAGATACACAGATGAACACAAATTAGTTAAATGACATAGCCTTTATTAATGAAAAAAAAATGAAGAAGAGAAAAAGTGCTTAATTATATTTGTATCTCACAAAACCAAGCCCCATATTTTTTTTTGACCTTTAGCATTAATATAGTACCAACTTTGCTTTTGCTACAAAAACATTACAATGTTGTTAACTATAGACTATAAATTAGTTATATTTTTCCCATGTATTAACACATTCTTAACATCTTACATTAGAAGAACATTCCTGTATTTATATTATTAACCACAACCCTCATCTGCCAAAATCATTGTTATACATTTCCTTTTTTTTAAAGAATAGCAAAAAATATTTTACTAAAATAGAAGATATACAGAAGTTTCCAGAAAAGCCATACAAAAGCGCCACAAGCTTTTTTTTGAAGGGAGAATTCTACTCCTCACAGCAAAGTCAGTATTATTAGTGCAGGCTGTGTTGTTTGTTTAATGTTCCCATTTTGGTTCAAACAATCAAACTTGTCCATCTATAGCATCTAAATATAGATAAATTTAAATAGACATGGCTAGAGGGTGTATTCTAAAGAACAACTGGTTAGGTGCTTTTAACTAATGCATTTAATTAGATCACCATAAAAAGGGGGGAGGAAGGAGCTCTTAAAATTAAAACTACCTCTCTCCTCAAAAATAAAAATAAAATAAACACCACACCCCTGTAGCTAAACTTCATTCACAGTTCTTTATACTTAAACCATGATGGCAGAAATGAAAAAAATCAGGTTAGGGGCCACTGCTTTTAAATGTTTTGCAACAACCCAGATGATACTTCTAGTCTTTGCTCATGCTTTACAAGTGAAACAGGACAAGACATAGATTTGCTAATGTGCTTTTTTTAAAAAAATATGCCTTTTTATTTTATTTTTTAAAAGAAACTTAGATTACATAAACATTACAAAAAAAAATATAGAGGATTCCCATATGCCCTGCTCCCTAGCCCTCCCACTTTTTTCCACATCAACAACATCCTTCATTAGTGTGGTACATTCGTTACAATTGATGAACACATTTTGGAGCATTACCACTGAGTGTTGATTATAGTTTACATTGTAGTTTACACTCTCTCCTACACATTTTTGTAAATTGTTACAAGATATACAATGGCCTGTATCTGTCATTGCAGTGTCATTCAGGACAATTCCCAAGTCCCAAAAATACCCCCAAATTACACCTATTTTTCCCTATCCCTCCCTCAGAACCTCCAGTGGCCACTGCCTCCACATCAATGATAAGAGTTCTTCCATTGCTAGGATTGCAATAAATCTATAGTAGAATAACAGTAAATCTACTCTAGTCCATCGTTCATTCCCCAATCCTGAGGATTCTGGGGTGGTGATGCTTACTCCACCTCTAATTGAGATGGGGCTTATATTATTTTCCTATTAATTGTATTTGGTTATTTTGTTAGTTTCAATATTGAAGAAGTTTTGGATCACAGAAGGGTTACAACTGTGGCAGGGGAAGATCATTGGTGGGGTGGTGTCAGAGATGGGGGATGCATGGGAGGAGATTCACCTGGTGTATACCTATAAGGCATATGCATGTGTTCAAGTGTTCATGGGGCATCGTCACACTGGGTGGAGAGTTACACGATAACCAAGGGAATATCGAATTCCCATCCTGGGGAGCTCTGCCACATTCTCTAATGGGACAACAAGAATCCCTTGAGTTCAGGGGCAGTGACTAGTAAAGGAGATGGACCATTGATGGGCCCTTGATAGTGATGACTGTACTTATGAACTTTTACTTTTGAAATTAAAACCTAGCCTAGTATTAGAGGGTGCCTAAGTGTTACCTCCTGAGAGCCTCCTTGTTGCTCAAATGTGGTCTCACTCTAAGCCAAACTCAGCATATAAATGCATTACCTTCCCCCCCAGCGTGGGGCATGACTCCCGGGGATAAGCCTTCCTGGCACCAAGGGATTACTACCAAGCATCAACTAGCAATATAACTGGAGAAAGACCTTGACCAAAAGGGGGAAAGGGTAAAAACAAATGAGTTTATATGGCTAAGAGACTTCAAAGCGAGTCAGGAGGTCATTCCAGAGGTTACCCTTATGCACGTCTCAGCAGGAACTCATTGACTGCCTAAGTAAATATTCCCTCAAATAGCAGGGCTCCTGAGGGTTCTGGAGACATCCAGATACTATGGGCAGGGTAGACAGCTCAGGAGTTTGGTTCCCTGCCAGTGGACCCTACTTTGGTATTTATGCTCCCCAGTGTGACAGAGTTGGACTTAGTTGTGCTTTCCCTACACATGGCTTTTCTGCCCTTTCTATTTGAACCTATAGTTAGTACTATGGTTGATAGGTGTATGTCCAAGAGACTTAAATCTTTGAGTTGTCCATGTACCAGTTGGGCCCTGAATCTCAACAGATTTGCAACACCTACTCTCCAGTTCATTGGACTCACCCAGGACAACTAATGTGCTTTTAATCATCAAAGGATTGAAGAAGGTCTTTTATTCTGTAATGTTTCTAAGACTGTTCATTAAATGCAAACAAAATAGGCAGAAGTCTTGGCAGAACAGGAGATGCATACTTGATGATCAGATTGATTTAAATATTATGGCATATAGTCTAGTCCATGCCCTAGCTGTTTCTATGGCTTGGGCTTTGTTGGTCTTCCACTGCTCAGCTACATCATTTGCTAATGAATCATCTGGATTGGGAGCACTTAACAAAGCTTGAATCGATAGCAGAACTGTGTGGATCTGCTGTGCTGGGGACCACTTTTCTTTCAAAATACCTAAACATATTCTTCCCAACTTGTCTACATTACTGTGATAAATTTTGTCATGAAACATACTTTAGGGGCTGTCATTGGGTATTCTTCTGGAAGGAAAAGTTCCAGTCCTTCCCTCAAAGAAGGAATCTTGGAGGCCCATAATGACCACATGAAAATAACGGGTATTGTTCTCATTTTGTTCTGCTTTAATACTGGGAACTGCTGCTACTGGCAAACATTGAGTTTCCTTGATAATCCAGTGGGGCAGACTGGCCATCTTGTCAGATCCCGAGTTTGGCCTCTGGTCTCGTCTCTATAAATTTCTTTTAATATTCTCTCTGTCCCTTTCTCTCTTTCTTCTCTTTCTGGGACTCCCACAATGTGTATATGGGTATGCTTGATGGAGTCCCACAGGTTCCTCACTTTTCTTCATTCTTTATTCTTTCTGCTCCTCAGACTAACTGATAAAAATTGTCTTATCTTCAAGGTCTCTGATTCTTTCTTCTGCCAACTCCAATTTATGTTGAATCCCTCTAGCGAAGTTTTAAATTTCTCTTACTTTAGTCTGTGCTCTGTTTGATTCCTTTTCATAATTTCCACCTCTCTATTCTGTTTATTCTGTTTTATGTTCATCTGTTGTTTTCTTGATTACCTTTATTTAGTTCTTTGCCCCTGTTTTCCTTTAGCTCTTTGAGCATATTTAGGACCATTTTTTAAAAGTCATTGTCTGGTGTGTCTTAGGTATAGTTTTCCTCATAGATGATTTCTTTCTTTCTTTTTTTTTTCATAGATAATTTCTAATGCTTCAATTGTCTTCTTTGCCTGGACCATTGCTTCTTGTTTCTTTGTATGTTTTGTAACTTATTATTGATACCTGGACATTTTGATATTTTCATATATGTTATTGCTAGAAATTATACTCTGTGGTGTCTGTTCCTTAAGCTTGTATTCAACTCATGTTATACAGCTTTTCTTGAATGCCAGGAGCTTACAAAAAAAAATAGGAAGAAGGAAAAAAAAAGAAAACAGCTTTCCCGGTGCAAAGACTTTTTTTCCCCTTTAAAGTAATATTTACAATTTCTTGGGATTAGACCTGATATTTTTTGGGGAATGGTTTTTAGTCAATTACATATGGATATACTGCCTTTTGATTTCTTTCCACTTTTGGGCTGTTAGGAAAAATGCTTTTATGAACATTCATTTACATATTTTTATGGGGACCTATCTTTTCAATTATTTTGACTATATACCTAGAAGTAGAATTTCTAGGTCATATGATAACTCTAACTTTTTGGTGGAAGTTGCTAGCCTATTTTCATAGTGGCTCCACCATTTTACATTCCCACCAGCAATGTATGAGAGTTCCAATTTCTCTACATCCTCCCAACACTTGTTATTTCCCTTCTTTATGATTATAGCCATTCTGGTGGAAGTGAAGCAGTATCTCAGTGTAGTTTTGACTTATTTACATTTCCCTAATGACTAATGATGTTGAGCATCTTTTCATGTGCTTGTTGGCCATTTGTATATCTTCTTTGGAGAAATATCTACCCAGATCCATTGCTTATAGTTTTAATTGGGTTATTTGTCTTTTTATAATTGTAAGAGTTCATTATATATTCTATTATCAGATTAATGATTTGCAAAAACATTCTGGGAGTTGTTTTTTTCACTTTCTTGATGGTGTCCTTTGAAACAAAAAAGCTTTAAATTTTGATGAGGTCCAGTTCATCTATTTTTTCTTTTTTTGCTTACCTTTTTGGTGTCATATTTAAGAACCCTTGCTCAATCCAAAGTCTTGAAGATTTACTATTTTGTTTTCTTTTAAAAGTTTTATAGTTTTAGCCCTTATATTTAGGTCTTTTATCCATTTTGATTTAACTTTTTATATGGTGTGAAGTATAGGTACAACTTCATTCTTTTCCATGTGGCTATTTAGTTATCACAGTACCATTTGTTGAAAAGACTGTTTTTCCCCCATTGAAATGTCATGTTACCCTTGTAGAAAATCAATTGTCCAAAAATATGAGGGTTCTTAAACCCACATTCCCTCTCTTCTCAACTTCCCTTGACCCAATTCCTTCAGTTCCAGCTAATCTGGTTTTTGCAGTATTTATTCTCATTTTTCCTCAATACTTCCTTCTGCAGCCACCTCAGTTTCCACTTACTCTGCTCTAATTTACTTATTTTCTGTTTTCCCCTTTATTAGAGAAGTTGTGGGTTTACAGAACAATCATGCATAAAATGCAAGTTTCCCATATATCACCCTATCATTAACACATTGCATTGGTGTGGAACATTTGTTACAATTAATAGTAGCCCATATTTATAAGTGTACTATTAACTTATTCCATGGTTTAACTTAGGGTTCACTGTTTGTGTAGTGTAGTTCCATGGATTTTTAATTTATTTAAAAAATTTTTTTTAGGTACTGGTGCTAGGGATTGAACCTGGGACCTTGTGTGTGGGAATCCAGTGTTTAACCACTGAGCTACATCAGCTCCCCTCCATGGATTTTTAAAAAATTTTTTCTTTTGTTTCCATATAACAATCTATTATTTCTCCTTTTAATCACATTCAGATATATATTTCAGTGGTGTTGATTACATTCACAGTGTTGTACTACCATCACAGCCACCCATTACCAAAACATTTCCATCATTCCAAACAGTAACCTTGTGCATTTTAAGCCTTACCTTCCCATTCCCTATCCTTACCCTGTGCCTGGTAACCCATATTCTAGATTTTGACTCTGTGAGTTTGCTTATTCAAATTATTTCATATAACTGATACAATACAGTTTTTGTCCTTTTGTGTCTGGCTTAATTCACTCAACATCATGTCTTCATGATTCATCTATGTTGTTGCATATATCAGGACTTCATTCTTTTTATGGCTGAATAATATTCCGCTAATTCTCTTCTGTGTTCTTATATTATGGATTAGGTTTCTGAATGTTTCTTTATTTTATCCAAATGGAATTTGGTTTCTATTTCTTGTTATCCTTATTATTTTATAGATTATTTTCAATAAAAGATGCCAGAAAGGTCTTTCTTTGGTAATTTTAAAACCAGAAGTGTTCTAATCCTGTTGAAAAAAAAAATCTTCCTTGCAGAAGAATTCCAGATAATTTATTTAAATATTCTACCTCAAGGTGGGGGATCATAAATCCTTACTCTTGAAGGCAGTCACTCTTGAAGGCTATGAATGGTGACTTCCTTCGAGAGCACTATATGGAGGGGTGGCATGTAAAGAGTAACTTTACTGTGGAGAAACCTGACAAACTCACTTCCTCAGCCAGATGATCAAGGTCAGAATCAACAAGGAAAAATCATGTTGATAATTCCTTGATATGATGTGATGGACATAGCAGTTTACTTCTGTGGTTTTCCTCCAAAAAGCTATGATCAAAGTCTTACCATGAGAAAAATACCAGACAAATTCTAATAGCGGGGCCTTCTGAAAAATACTTGACCAGGAGTCCTCAAAATATCAAGGTTATAAAAAACAGGGAAAGTTTGAGAAACTGTCACAGCCAAGGGTAGGTGAATGGGCCAAGAAGACTCAACATAATGTGGTATCATGTATGAGATTCTGGAACAGAAAAAGACTGGTAAAACAAAGGAATTCTATAATAACTATGGACTTCAGTTAATAATAATGTACTGGTTCATTAATTGTGGCAAATGTACCATACTAATATAAGATGTCAACAGTAGGGGAAACTAGGTACATACATATATGGAAACCCTTTGTAAAATCTTCTCATTTTTTTTGGAAATCTAAAACTGCTTTAAAAATAAAGTCTATTTAACCAAAACAATTCAACAGGATTTTTGGGACAGTCCATTTGAGCTCATTCTATCCATCCAGAATGTATGGAGAAATTGTTCATTATCTTGGCAAGTATGAACTTGGCAAAAATTGCTCACACTCTGTATATATCACACACGTGGTTCAGATTCTTACAAGGTTAGAGAACAAATTTTTAAAAATATAATTATAGTTTGGATAATATTTAAAAATTTTTCACTTGGACTGAACATCTTTTCAGGTCAATAAATTCAGCTGTCCATCTTTTTTTACGTCATCATTTTTAATACTATATAGTTTATGGATGGCCTCTTTAAAGAGGACTATAGGAAAACAGATGTGGCTCAAGTGATTGAGCTCCTGTCTACCATATAGGGGGTCCAGGGTTTGATTCCCGGCGCCTCCTAGTGAAAGGCAAGCTTGCCCGTGCAGTGAGCTGGCCTGAGTGGACCGCTGGCCCACACAGGTGTGCTGGCCTGCGCGGAGAGCTGACTCAGCAAAAAGAGACACAGAGGAGAAACAATAAGAGATGCAGCTGAGATTGAGCATCTACCTCTCTCCCACTCCGGAAGGTCCCAGGATTGGTTCTTGGTGCCGCCTAAAGAGAAGACAAGCAGACACAGAAGAACACACAGAGAGCAGACAGCGAGCACAAAACAGCAAGGGGTGGGGGGAGAAAATAAATAAATAAATCTTTAAAAAAAAATAAAGCGGACTATAATAGAATTAAAGTCCTGAGTATACGTAAGAGTTAAAAAAAAATCATTTAGAAATCACTTTAGGATGCTGTAAAACCCTCTGATCATTCTTAAAAACATTTTAACTACTATTGTAGGTATGAGGAAGTACTAGGTAATAGTGCTTCCTTTTTTGTTGATGGAATTCTTGGCAAGCCAGTTTTGACTCAGGTGAGAACATGGTGATCATGTCTAATGCCTAAACTTTAGGATTTATCTGGATAACTCAGTAGTGATTGTTTTTCTTATAAAATACTTCATTGCCCCAAATTATTTTTCTGTTGGTTGATGTTAAAACTATAAAATTATTTTAGATTAGTTTTACTTTGCAGTTTTTCTTAGCAGCTTTGTAATTGTTTTTGACAATACTAAATCTCTGCTCTTGGAGAATTTGAATCTTTGAAGATTGTTCTCTCATTCTATTTATAAGAATTTTACAAATGGATTGGCATAGTCTTCTGACTTATCTATGACTCTTCATATTTAGCACCTTTAAAAGCTTTATATCTAAGCAAATACATTTTGTGCTGACTGTTTGACCAAATGTTGACATAATGAATAAGAAGTTAAATTTCTAGAGAGCATTTTATGCTAATTTTACATTCAATTATGGAGGCATTAGCTATCGCTAATTCTAGGTACTTAAATAATTGTCATTGTTTTACTTTTAAAGGATCAAGCTAAGATGGAATAATAATAAAGAGGAAAATTGCTAAATGTTTAATATAACACATTATTTGATATCAGTAATATCAGACAAAGGCAACTAATATAGACATTTAGCTATTTTTAAATTTTAGTGTATGTTTTTAACAGTTGTATTTCATGAAAAGATTATTTCTTTATGTGCTTAGGCCATATATATTTTTTAATTTGAGAAGCTATATACCATTGCGTGGCTTAATCATTTTAACATAGATCAATGGTGACTTAGATTAAAAAACAACAACAATACCCAATCCAATTTTATAAATGTGATGCTGGATACCACAGAATCAAGGGAAAAGTGAACTGGAAAAAGAAATATCCATGGCTTTCATAAAGCTCTTTACAACTAAGGGAGTTTATTATCATGGGAAATAAGCTTAACTCAATAAGAAAACAGAAAAAAGAAGATGCAAACCTAATTCTGAGAGAACCAAAGAATCTTGTGAAGATTAAGGTGGAGAGAGAACAGTCTTTGCAAATAAATTCTGAATTGTTTCTGTCAGTCATATTCTTTATTACAGTAATATAAAGAAGGGTAAAGTGTATCCTTTTCTCCAACTGGATGCTAACTCAAGTGAAAAAGGAAAATAAAAATATTTTTCACTTTATATAATTAATTGTCCATGAAGGCAACTTCATATGATTAATCTTTTTATAGCCATCATAGATTTGAAGGAACCATTTTTAAACTGCCATTTGTGTTGATTATGAAATGTAAAGTAGGTAAAAAAATGAAATCACTGGATTATATGGTGCTACTTATAAATACTAATTTAAATACAATATTTTATGTTTACAACTCATTAAAAATTTTGAAGTGCATTGAAAACTTTGTTAAATACTGCAGGTTTTGTTACTGGAAAAGATAAAGATGATTTTTAAAAAAAACTAAATTAATTTATTACCATGCTAACAAGTATTCATGGCCTATGAGTTCTCTTCTTGCAATTTCCCATTTTTATTATTTGTGGTTTCTTTTATTATACCAAAAGTAATAAAATATGTTTTATTAAACTATTTTATAATCTGTGAGATATACTTCATTATTTATTCCTTAAGGAATTAAAAAAATTACTGTATTCTCCAGTTTATTCCTATAGTCGTGCAAACTATATTCATATGTCTGTTCTGAAACTGTTAATGCTCTGATTGTTGTCATCATCCTCAGTGCATTTTACTTTGAGGTTCCATCCCTCAATATTGTGGCTAACCATGGTCAAGATGACTGGCACAGAGTGCTCTTAATATTTGCACACTTGGCTATTCCTTGAAAGAATTGTATAATTTTATTGAGCTGTTTATGTAAAATAATCTGGAGGATTCTGGAAAACAAATATAATTTCACCCTTAAAATAGTTAAAATAACTTGTCATTCATAGCAGAGAAATGCAAGGAGTGCCACTTAGAGGCAAATCAGTTTTTATCCTCAACCCAAGTGTTTCTTTGGTTATTTGTAATGGAAATGCTTATGGATGTGTTGGCATCCCCATGGTCTTCGAATAATGACTAAGGACCTATCATGTGACCTGGCATGTAACAGATAATTCCTTAAATGTTGCATTCTCCTTTAAGTTCACCAATATATATAGTAAAACAAATGTCAATGAGATTATCATGAAAAGATTTAAACCTTTCATTTGTTTTTAATAATCTTTAAAGTTTTTTTTATTTTTTTTTATTTTTTATTTTTTTACTACACAGTAGCATTTACTTAATGTAATTGAAAATAAATTTAACAAGTTTGGTTTTCTGTGAGGGGTAGAATTCAGTGGTTTGGAGTTCCCTGAGCAGGAGGCAGTATTCACTTTTACACAGCACTTCCCATGTTCTTTCTGAGGCACAAAGAGCATTAATTTTGACTCTGATTAGAGTTTTTTTAACCCCCATATTCTGTGCTGGATACATGGGAAAGTAAGAGAGCTACTTAGAAAACCAAAGCCAAAACCAAAAAACTTCAAACCAGAATGCTTTATTAAGATAATTAGATTAAGATATTATGTACTATATTGTATAGGCATGTTGTGTAAAATATACTATGTTATAAAAGTCAAATGAGAACCAAAATATAAAACGTCTTTGAAAACTGTAGAATGTTAGTATTCTTCAGGAGGATTTATATCACCAATGGCCTTAATGAAAGTATATTCTTTCCTATAGAAGTGACACTTAGCAATATAAGTATCTAAAAACAAGAGTTGGCATCACAGGTCAGACTAATTCTTTAATTAGAACAAGGATTGTAATAGTAAAGGGTTTATAGATTATTCTTAGTTATGACCCATAAATATATTTCTTTGATTAAGTGGTGTTATATTATGGTGTCTCTGTTTTTCAACTACTTGTCAAATACTTGGTGACTTTTGCCTCTTTAAGGTTTCCTTTTGGTAATAAAAAATGCTTTGAAATCTTCAGTTTAAGGCCACAAAATATACTAACTAACCTTTTTTCCCCCACATAGGTAAGGAATAAATCTTGTAGTTAACCTTTAACACATATTATTTAAAACCAGACAAAACTAAATATGCTTACCATTAAAGCTAATCATTACAGAATTAATCACTGTGATAATTTAGCCTGACTTTTGGGATCATTCAGTTCTTTAGAATCATTTTTTGAAGGTGGATTATTGCCATATTGGTAACTTGATTACTTGTCAAAGTGTCCATTAATGGGAATTATCAGGAGATAAAATATGGAAAAATAGTTATATAAACCAACCAACCAACCAACCAGCCATTTTCTGTTTCTATAAGTTGTTGACCATTGTTTATGTTTTGGTGTGAACTTTGTGCAACTGTTTACGAAACAGTGTTATATAACATACTACTAAGAAATCTCTAATGTGTACTTGTGTGATACATTCTCCCCTATTTTTATTTATTTATTTATTAGAGAAGTTGTGTACTTATAAAACAATCATGCATAATGTACAGAATTCCCATACAACATTGCTCCACCAAAACCTTAACAAATGTGGAACATTTTTTACAGATTATGAAAGAACATTATCATACTATTACCACCAACTATGGTGTATATCATACATTTGCTATACCTCCCCTATTTTTCTTAACATTTTGTGGGCTGACTTTTGTATAATGAAGTTTTTCTGCTTGACTAATTCTTTCATGTTCAAGTCTATCCTTAGAGTTGGATGTATTCTATTTGAAGAGGGAAAAATGGACTGTTTTTTGTCTAGTCTTCCAGCAAATTCATTGTACACGTTTTCAAAATTTTTGAGAAACATTGGAATAAGCCCATGGAAGCTGTAGTAGCAAATGTGGTATGGAAAACATCTGTGTATGTTTGGTTAGTTCTGCTGAACACTTGTGCCTGGTATTATGTACTGATAGGAGACATCCTTCTTTGTAGTGCCTTTTCCAAAAACTGAAAATTTAATTTTCTTAAATGAAGTAAATTACCTAATAGGGCTTAATGTGATTTAGTGAGATATATGCCATAAAAAAAAAAAAAAAAAGAGTAAAGATGAATACATAGTACACCAAAATAAAACCTTTTGGCAGTGGGAAAGTGTATGTCAATGAGCTACTTTTTGACTGTTTTGTGTTACATGAAGAACTCAGTTGTTCACACTGTTAGGGAACAGAGATAATATAGTCTTAACAAATTACAGGCAAAGCTGTAGTTAAATTCACCTTTGGTATATGTGAATTTGTGTTGGGTTTTGTAATGTTAATCTGAATTCTGTTATGATTTGTACCCATGCTTTCTTGATTATATTAGGTTTGAATGCCAATGAGATGGTTTGTAAATGTACCAGTTCTCTTAGGCAATATTTTGGAAAATAATTTTTTGGAGCAGCACGTTGATGTTCCTCTAGCACCCTCTGCTGGATATAAGAATTAATTCACCAGGCTGGAAGATTAAAAAAAAAAATTTGCCAGGAGGGCTTTAAATTAATTATGTTTTCAAATAAAGCCCACTCTTGGAATGAGTTAACAATTTAAAGATTTTTTTTTGCTGTCCTTACTGATTGGGAGTTTTAGTAATAAAAAACAGCTTATAAATTTTTGTTTTCTCTTGGATATTTCATTCGAAACAGGAAGATATGTAAATAAAGTTGTGATATCTGGTTTTTTATTTCAACCCCTTTGGTTTTGGTTTAAGCAGAGGAAACAGAACCTCTTCTTGACTTTTGTAGTGAAAACCAGATAATTAATAATGATATAACAAATACAATGAAAAGAAGATTTGAATCGTTTATGCTTTTATCATAAATAACTAAATAATCTGTATTTTCATTAACTATGACTGCCATTTTGATAGAAAAATTTACATATATGATTTTTGGAATCTGAAAAAATATTTTAACATTGAAAGACTGTTTTATTTCATCTATCTGCCCTTCTATAATGTTTTACTTATGCTAATGCTTTATCCTCAGTGCCTATGGGCTTTTGCCTTGTGACTAAGGAGACCTATTCTGACTTAGCAACTTTAAAAAAGGGAAGGGAATATTATTCTGCAGAGTGTAATTAAAAAACATTAAAAAATTAAAAAAATTTTTTTACTAGTAGAGGCCTACTCAGGATAATGCTCATATTTTAGTTTTATAGGCTAAATATAAGAATTTTTCTGCTATAGTATGCACCTTACTTCACACTTTCAGCTCCAGGGGTTCCTTGTTAAAAGGATTCAAAGTCACCACTTAAAAGGGACTTTTGTCCAAGGGTAGGAATCAGAAACTTGATTTAGATGGTTGTCATTTCTTTGATGTTATCCTTGGTTCTTCCATTCAGGGATTCTTTTTTTTTCCGTACTGAGATATAATTCACATAATATACAATTCACTATTTTAAAGTGTACAATTCAGCAGTTTTTAGTATATTAACAAAGTCATGCAACTGTCACCACAGTCTAATTCCAGAACATTTTTGTCACACCAGTAAGAAATCTCATACCTGTTAGCAGTCATTTCCTATTTCCTCTTACTCCCAACTCCTGGCAACCACTAATCTACTTTTTTTATCTGTTCTGTCATTTCATATAAATGAAATCATACAATATATTGCCTAATGTACTTGCCTTCTTTTATTTAGCATAATGTTTTCAAGGTTCATTTATGTAGTTCATTTATGTATGTATGTATCAATACTTTATTCCTTCTTATGGCTGAATAATATTCCATTGTACAGATAAATACCACATTTTGTTTATCTGTTCATCAGCTGATGGACATTTTAGAGAGTTTTTTTTAATATATATTTTTTATTTTTTAAAAGAGACTTAGATTACATAAATGTTACACAAAAAATATAGGGATTCCCATATGCCCCACTTCCCATACCCTGCACACCCTCCCACATGAACAACATCCTTCATTAGTGTGGCATATTCATTGCAATTGATAAACGCATCCTGGGGCATTGCCACTGAGCATGGACCATAGTTCATATTGTAGTTCACATTCACAGAGAGTTTTAACTTCAGGTTCTTGGATAGGATTTGGCTAGCAAACTCCCAGAAATTATATGTAAAATATTTTGTGTATATATATATTTGTGCTTTGTTTTCTAGTAAATGTATCTATAACTTTCATCAGATCTTCAAAGGGTTTATAACCAAATTGCATATTATGGTTTTATTTAGTATTATCTCTCTTGAAGAAAGAATATCATTTGAATTCATTTTTATATCTTCAAAGGTCTTGATATGATACATTGAATATATTTGGAGCTCAATATATGCTTTTGAGTTAACGTGAATGAGTGTTCTATTTCATTACTGTGGTTACAATAAAGAATCTGGGAAAGTTTTCTTGCTGTTCCTTGAGGCTTTGTTTTCATGGTTTTATTTTTTAAGAATTTTATGAGGCAACATTTAAGATATACAAAATAATATAGAGAATAATACAGGGAACTCTTGAGAACCCACCATTCAGTTTAGGGAATTAAACATAAACAAAACAAATGAATCCCTCTTTGCTCTCTTGCATGATTGCTTTTCTCCCTTCACTTCCATCCCCTTCAATGTAACCACTGTTCTGAATTTATTTATCATTCATATGCATCTCCTTATACTTTTTCTTATCTTTGTCTCTTGTCTTTATTTTTTAAAGATTTATTTTATTTATTCCCGCCCTCTGTTGTTTGCGCTCGCTGTCTGTTCCCTGTGTCCATTTGCTGTGTGCTTTCTGTGTCTTGTCTTCTCTTTAGGAGGCACCTGGAACCGAACCTGGGACCTCCCATGTGGGACAGAGGCACACAATTACTTGAGCCACCTCAGCTCCCTGCTTTGTTGTGTCTCTCATTGTCTGTCTTCTTTGTGTCTCTTTGTTGCGTCATCTTGTTGCGTCAGCTTGCTGCGCCTGCCCATCGTGCCAGCTCGTTGTCTTGCTCGTCTTCTCCAGGAGGTATCAGGAACCGAACCTACGACCTCCCATGTGGTAGGCGGGAGCACAATTGCTTGAGCCACATCTGATTCCCTATATTATCTTTATAATTTCAGATATGAACATGGATTGTTTGAACTTTTGGGTTACTGATGCTGTATTTCCAATAAAATATTACCAAAAATGTTCATCTTTTTTTTGGCTGCAATATTTGTAAACTGGAATAAGGATTTTTGGTGAAATCAAAAGAAAATGAATGAAAAATATTTCTTTCATAACACATACGATTGTCAGAAAAACTGGGAATGCTACTTGGCAAATGTTGTTTGAAGGAAAAAAGATGTAGGTTTGCTATGTCTATGAGAAATAGAATTACTGATTTGAATATCTCAAACCTACTTGTCTTTGCAAGGAAGGATCATAAAATCCCTACTATTTAATGTCATGTCATGCAAAATGGAATTTTCTTTTTTAAAATACTTGTTACTGAAAGCAGCCAAATCAAATTTTCTAGAACAAAAAATATCTAGTGGGGTTTCATTAATATTTTGTACCTTGGTCCTGTACTTGCCAAGACTCTTTTCAATGAGGGCAAACCATTAATAAAAATAACCCTGTTGTTTTCATTATGTTTTTGATTCCTCAGCTAATTACATAGATGTCTGTATAGCTGACCTGTAATGCTGAATAAACTGAGATATGTGTTCTCTTTCAGATAAACTTGGGGCTGAAAATTCATGCCCAATTAAATACTAACCACTGGTAGTTATAGTTAATATTAATATAGTAAATAAAGTTAAAAACTATAAGGAGTAATTTAGTCCCAGATTAATTCTAGTCTCCAGCTGTTTATCAGAACTAAAATAGAAAAAGAGTAAAGAAAGCAATAATTTACAAATAATACATAGATTAACGCTATAAAGAACATTCAGAATAAAACGAAGTAAAAGCCAACTTAGGTTATCACATATTTGGAGATCTAAGGACCCTACGTTTACCAGCTTTTCCCAAAATGTGTTTTGTGTAACTCTAGTATCTTAAGCTGGTTTATTAAAGAAGGGTTTGATGGTTAAGTAAGTTTGATAAATGCAGCATACCTTGGCCTTCTCTTAGTCAAAGGGCATGTTAACTTTTTGAGAAGTACTTTATTAAAGAAAATTGTTTGGCTTTAACCCTATATTCCTCACATTGTTATGATGGTGAAATTTCCTTTTCATATTATAGCTAGTAACATCTTATGGAACTTATATTCTGTGTGAAACAAGTTTTTATAAGGGTGGAAAGGAAGTGAATATGAAGGGAATATTTTCTTTGATTTATCTTAATATTACAACAAAATAGGAATTGACTGAGTTAATCTCTCCCCTCCCCATTTACCTTTTCTGTTTAGGTATGAATCGATTAATTCCAAACCTCTAATAGCCTTTAATTATTGTCAAAATATAATATTGTTAATTGGTTAAATAATGATACCAACACCAAACTTCCCAACTAGCCCTGATATCTTTATTTTTTTGATGTTTGTAAAAGTTCTTTGCTATAGAAATTTCCAAATATACACAAATGTAGAGAGATTACTATAATGAACCCCCTTGTGCTTATTACTCACCTTCAATAATTGTTAATTTATTGCCAATCTTCTTTAATGAATACTGCCTCCCCTCCCATTCCCCCTCCCCTCCCTCAGTTGGATAATTTAAAATCAAACCCAAATATCTTATAATTTCATCTCTAAACACTTCCATTTGTATTTTTAAAAGATTAAAATGTGTGGGGTGTTTTTGGGGGTGTGGGTGGTGGGGAGCATGGGAATCCCTGTAGTTTCTGAGTAATATTTGGGTAATCTAGGCACCTTTATAAAATGTATATATATATATAATAACATTTATGTAAACAAATGCACATATATGCATATGTATTTATATATCATTTTACAAATAAAAATTAAAAAAAAAATAAAAGATTAAAAAAATACCAATCATCACACCTAATAATAGTAAAATAATAATAATTATTCCTTAATATTAGCAAATATCCAAATTTCCTCATTTCCATTTTTTTGGAATGTCTTGAGTCTATAGACTAAACTATGAATATTTACTAGTTTTATTTTTCAGTGGTATGTGTGTTATTTCATAGTACTTTAGTTGGCCCTTTATAGTATAAAAAGTCAGATTTTACCTTCAAAAAATTATACTTTACCAATTTAAAATATTATTTCATTGTTTTGGGTTCAAATTATCTTTAGACCCAAAGGGTCATATTTTGACTCACTGCTTTATCTGCACTCTAGAAAAAAATTCTCTCTTCTAGTGTAATAACTCATTAAGAAATACTATTGATAGGATTATAAAAGCTAAATAAAGCAAATAGTTAAGTTTGAAAATATTTTGTGAGCTTTGTGTGTGTGTGAAACACAGAGTGATTAAGTTCCCAGTCAAAGTAGAAGTGCTTGTTGACTGTGAAGGCTATCAGTAGCAAGTGTTGTCAAAAAGAGGCCTCTAGAGAAGAGTGTGTTTATGCAGTGAGTGTGTTTATGCAAGAGTGTGTTTATGCAGTGCTCTATAACAGACCTTACAGGACTATGCTTTGCCTAAAGAAAAGTATGATCCTTTAATTATTATTTGTATATTCCTTGATTGATTTGTGAATTATCCAGTCTTTTCCATCTGTCTGTAGATAAAAGAAGTGGTGGGAGAAAAGGAAAAATCAAATCGATCAAGTTGAGCATTTTAAAAAAAGCCTTCAGCTTAGACTAAATAGTTGAATAAATATAAGGACTAGTAACTTATTTGTTACTCAAATTTTGCCTTGAAAGGAAAATTCAAATTAGTAATGCCTTTCTCTATCACTATTACTAGTGCTCCTATTTGTATCTAATAGGACTCTATACATGACTTTTCTTTGATACTGTTGTGTTGAGACATGTTTAGCTGAGTTCTCTCAAAGCCCTACTTGCCTTGCCCCTGGGAGGCTTTTGGTGGTGACCACTTTCTTCTTTGGAACTAGAAATCCAGTGCTACCTAGGGTTGCATTTTCTCAACAAAAAATGGCAAAAAAATAAAGCTTTTCTGCTTCTGGCCAAAATGGAATACCAGGGACTGGATTTACCCTCTTGACTGAAAAATTAAACTTCATCAAAATGAAAAACTGTAATAGATATATTATCTATTAAAAGATAACATAATATTATAGTGTTATTAGAAAAGACAAGATGTAGACTGCGAGAAAATATTTGCAAATCAAATATCTAAGAACATGTATCCAGATGATATAATGAACTCTCAAAACACAATAAAAAACAACTAAAAATTGGGAAAATATTTGAGCAGATCTTTATCAAAGAAGATATACAGATAGCAAACAAGCAGATAAAAAGATAATACTATCAATAATCATTAGGGAAATACAAATTAAAATGAAAATGAGGTACCAATACATGCGTATTTTAATGTCTAAAATTAAGATAAACTGACTATACCAAGGATTGTGGAATAATTGGAACTTTCATACCTTGCTGTTAGGAATGTAAATTGACATAGCTCCTTTGGAAAACAGTTTGGCAGTATCTTAAAACATTCCACCCTTTGCTCTTTACCCCAGAGAAATGAAAGTAGGCACATACATAGACTTGTGCACAAATGCTCATAGCAGCTTTATTTGTAATTGCCCAAATTGGAAACAGCTCTGATGTCCATCAGTAGGTGAATGGATAAACCAGGTGTGGTATAGCTGTACAGTAGAACACTAACAAAAAAAGGGAATGAATTATTGAGACATGCAACCACATGGATGCCTCTAAGAATAATTATGCTGGGTGAAAAAAGCCAGACAAAAAACGAGTACACACTGTATGATTCAATTTATATACAATGTCAGAAAATACAAACTTAATTCTATAGTGACAAAAAGCAGTTTGGTGGTTACTTGGGAATGGGGGTGGAGTAGTGAGGGGCTACATGAGGAACCTTTTTAGGGTGATGGAAATGTTCCCTATCCTGATTGTGGCAATGGTTTTATGGATGTATATATATATCATTTTATATGCTTTAAATATATGTAATTTATTACATGTAAATTATACTGCAAAAAAGATTTAAAAAAGCAAGCAAGCACACTTTGAGCATCAATCTTGAATATGATTTCTATGCTCCATTCCTGCAAAGTAGAAAAAATGTGGCTGTGGTAACCTAAAGTGTTAATTATTATAATCCTGGAATATAATGATTCTTGTCCACTTTACCATTGTTTATGAATTTAAACTTGTAATTTGTTTTTCAGGCAACTACTCTGAGAGTGAGGAAATTAGAAGAACATATTGAAGCAGAAAGAGCAGCACATTTAGAATCGAAATTTAACTCTGAAATTATCCAGGTAAAATGTAAACAAAATATTTTTGCATGGATTTTCTTAAGTTATGTTACAACAGCTGGGAAAAGCAGCATTATGTTCAGAAAACTAAGATGTGCATTTAGAAAGAACAATATATTGATATGACATTCATTATTGTATTTACTGTAAGAATATAATCCAGAATAGTGTTTATTACATTAGAGGAGCGGTTTATATACTATGGCCATGGGCCAAATCCCACCTACTGCCTGTTCTTGTAAAGCTTTGTTTTGTCTATGGCTGCTTTTGTTCTACAGTGGCAGAGTACAGTTGTACTTGTGACAGAGATCTTATGGCCTGTGAATCTTGAACTATTTGCCATCTGACTCTTTACAGAAAAAGTTTGCTGGTTAGAGTGTTCTTTTATCAACACCCATGAGATGAATTTCTTTTTGTGAAAATTTAAAAAATGTGCATTTTCATTTTTAAGTGTTTATCCTGTGTATATCGCCTACTAACATATTAAGAGCTGAAAGTATAAAGGTGAATGAGATCCTTTTTGGAGCTTACATTCCATCATCAGAGATATTATATATCTCCAGATGAATATATGGATATATAGATGTAGAGATAGAAATACAAAATACTGAAATACTATGGGAGCATAAAAAAGAGAATAATTAAATCTGAGCAGGAAACTAAGGGAAGGCATCTTAAAAAAAGTGTCCTCTTTGTTAGGTCTTGGAGAGTGAAGAGGAATTTCTAAGGGCATAGCATTCTAATCAGTCTGTAGTCTCAATCTGGCCAGTAGCTTGTTTTGTAAATAAAGTTTTATTGGAGCATAGCTATTGCCATTCATTTGTATATTATCTATGGCTACTTATTGTGACTGAGACCTTATGGCATGCAAAGTCTAAAATATTTACTCTCTAGTCCTTTACAGAAAATGTTTGCAGACCTGTATTTTAAACAAAGAGAAATGCTTGGGTAAAGGTGCTACATAAAAGTGGTGCTTGTTATTTTGGGAAACGCTGCAGTGTGGTATAGTAGAGCAAAGGGAAAGACTTGAGATGTTGGAAAGGTGGGGTCTTTTTTGCTGCTAAGGAACTTAGACTTATTTTGAAAGCAGTGGAAAGCCACTGTAGATATGAAATCTAGTTTTAGAAAAATAACTCTTGTGACATATTGGTGAAAAGAGTAAAGGGAATGTAGACAGGAGGCTGGATGAGAAGGTGCAAACCTGAATTAGGCAGTAATCACAGACATGGTAAGGAGGGGTGTGGTAATCAGAATAATGGCTCCCCAGAGATATCTACATTATCTTCAGAATCTGTGAATATATTGTTTTAGTTTCCTAGGCTGCTCAAGAAAATACCATGAAATGGGAATTTATTTGGTCATGGTTTGAGGCTGAGAAAAAGTCTAAATCAAGGCGTCATCAAGGCAATGCCTTCTTGAAGATTATGGTATTCTGGGGCTGGCTGCCAGTGCTCCTTGGTCCTTAACTTGTCATATTGCAAGGCAAATGGTGGCATCTCCTGATCTCTCCCATCTCTTCTGGGTTCTGTTGATGTTCAGCTTCTGGCTGTTCCCTCTGGCTTCCTCTTTCTATGTCTGAAATTCATTCTGCTTAAAACAATTTCAATAATAGGATTAAGGCCTATCCTGATTGAGGTGGGCTATACCTTAACCGAAGTAACGTCATCAAAAGGTCCTATTTACAATGGGTTCACACCCACAGGAATGGATTAGGGTTAAGAAAATGTTTTTCTGGGGTACATTCAGCTTCAAACCATCACACATTCAAAGGGGACTTTTTTTGCAGATGTGATTAAGTTAAGGATCTTTAGATGGGGAGATTATCCTAGGCTATCTGCATGGTCCCAAAGTAATTACAAGGGTCCTATTAAGAAGGAGGCAGGAGGGTCAGGGTCAGAGGTGGAGTTGTGATGATGGAAGCAGAGGTTGAAGTGATGCAGCCACAAGTCAAGGAGTGCAGGCAAGCTCTAGAAGCTGGAAAAGGCAAGGGACGGATTGTCCTCTAGAGCTTCCAGAAGGAACACAGCCCTGCTGATGACACCTTGATTTTAGCTCCTTAAGACCCATTTCAGACTTTTGACCTCCAGAACTGTGAGATAATTAATGTGTGTTGTTTAAAACCACTAGTTTGTAGTAATTTGTTGCAGCGGTAATAGGAAACTAATAAAAGAGGGCAAACTGAAAGTCTGTTGTAGAATCCATAATGATAGAAATTTGTGTGTCTGTGTGGAAGAGAATAGAAGATAATACTAAGGTTTGTAGCTTGTGTGAAAATGTGCAGATGCAGAAACTGCCAAATTTCGGAGTCTCGGGAAAATACCGTAAGTTTTGGACACTGAATTTGAGGTTCAGTTTAGAGCAGGGGTTCTTAACCATTTTTGTTCCACAGACCCCTTTGCTAGTCAGGTGAAATGAATACTACTGTAATTTATTTATTGCATACATTTATAAGTGAAGGAAATGCTAGATTTCAGTTAGAGGTCAGAGAAAATAAAGATAATAAGTTGATTGTTTTCAAATTCAAGCTCCAAGACCCCTTGGGAGTCCATGGACTCCTGGTTAAGAACCCCTGGTTTAGAGGTTCATGGTACTCTTTTTTTTTTTAAAGATTTATTTTTATTTATCCCCCCCACCCCACCCCACCCCGTTGTTTTGCACTGGCTGTCTGCGCTCTGTGTGTTCTTCTGTGTCTGCTTGTCTTCTTAGGTGGCACCGGAACCTTCCGCAGTGGGAGAGAGGCACTCAATCTCTTGCGCCACCTCAGCTCCCTGGTCTGCTGTGTCTTGTATTGTCTCTCCTCCTTGTCTCTTTTTGTTGCGTCATCTCGCTGTGCCAACTTTCTGCATGTGCCAGCACTCCGCATGGGCCAGTGCTCGGTGTGGGCCAGCTCTCTGCGCAGGTCAGCTTGCCTGAACCCTGGACCTCCTATATGATAGATGGGAGCCCAATCATTTGCACCACATCCATTTTCCCAATGCTACTCTTTTGCATGTCAAATTTGAGTAAATGTTCATGCAAAGTCACCTGAACAATATGATTTTATTCTTGTAATCCTTCTTTATGTGAGCAGTTTTCTTTTGCTTTGTTCTTTAAGCCCTTTCCTCTAGGTTATCTTGGGTCAATTTTCCAAATGTCAGGAAAGTTAAGGAAATTCCTTAGGAGGGTAGTCTGTTACTTTTTTGAATTGAATATTTCATGGACAAATATGATTTTGTTGTTTCTTAAATGTTTTATCCCAGAACTTTGGTAATGTCTTAAAATCTAATAAATATATTTGCTATTCATTCATCTGTTAAAGAGATTATTTTAATAAGGTTATGTAACTATAATGATATTTGATCTTTTAAAATCTTTTAAAAATCTAACTTGACAGAAAATATCTTTATTAACTTTTATTCTCATTATTAAGATGTTCTTGCTTTTGTTGTATACTGGCTCAGTAATCATGTTTGAGCATTGCTTTGTGAACTAATGTAATAGAATGTGTGGAAATAAAATGTATACAATTATTTCCAGAAGAAAAATTTGTTTAAATCTCATTGACTTTAGCAAGTCTGAAAATCCTCTTGCTTTATTTGTACTCCTGCTTATTCCTAATTTCATATTAAGTAGGATGTTGGGGTAGCCAAAATCAGTAAATGAAAAATGGTTGTGAATAGATAAATTAAAACTAATAAAAAAATTTTAAGACATATCATATACCTTCTTTTTTCCTATATTAAATTTTATTTTTATTTAAATTTTTAACAACTTTATTTCAAATTCACAAAAATAAAACAACAGAAAAAGGAAGCTCAATATTTAGGAGTAATATTTCAAGTTATGGAAACATTACTCCTAAAAAGTTCTTTTTCAGGCACTTTTATCTCATCTAATTTAACTCATTTCCTCTAGTGTTCAGAAAGATACACAGATGAACACAGATTAGTTAAATGACATACTCAAGGTCTCCTTATTAATGAAAAAAAAAATGAAGAAGAGAAAAAAAAATGCTTAATCTTATTCATATCTCAAACACAAAACCCCATATTCTTTTTTTTACCTTTAGAATTAATATAGTACCAACTTTGCTTTTGCTACAAAAACATTACAATGTTGTTAGCTATAGTCCATAAATTAGTTATATATTTTTCTCATGTATCACCACATTCTTAACACCCTGTAGTAGACCATTCTTGTATTTATATTATTAAATATGATCCTCATCTATTTCCAAAATCATTGTTATACATTCCTAATATTATCCTCCAGCTGACCTCCAACTAACATTAATCTTCCTAGATTACTCGTTCAGCTACAGTCATATCCATAAATCAACAGTTTGTTACATTCATTATAATGTGTTACCATCAAGCCCAACCATTACCACATATTTACATTTGACCTTATTAAACATTCTACATAATCCAGCATCTTCTCCCCCTTCTCATCCCACATTCCATCTCCCACCAACCTGCACTTTATAGTCCAACTTCATAAGTCTTCTGATTGTATTTAGTTCATATCAGTGAGACCATACAATATTCCTCCTTTTGTGTCTGCCTTATTTCTCTCAACATAATATCCTCAAGGTTCCTCCATGTTGTCATGTGCTTCCCCAATTGATTTCTTCTTACAGGTGGATAATATTCTATCATATACCACATCTTGTTTATCCATTCATTGGTTTATGGACACTTAGGTTGTTTCCATCGTTTAGGAATTGTGAATAATGCTGGTATGAACGTTGATGTGCAAATCTCTTCTTGTCCTTGCTTTCAGTTCTTCTGAATATATTCCTAGTAGCAGGATTGCTGGATTATATAGCAGTTCTATGTTTAGTTTCCTGAGGAACTACCAGATCATCATCCACAGAGGTTGCACTGTTTTACACTCTCACCAACAGTGAAGAAATGTTCCTATTTTTCCACATCCTCTCTGGCACTTGAAGGTTTTTGTTCTTTTAATAATGGCCATTCTGTATGGTATGAAATAATATGTAATTGTAGGTGTTTTTTTTTCAGTCCTCTTAGAACATTCAGGACCTTTATCCACTTCCTCAATCTCTCTCTCTCTCTC
>JAQZBX010027395.1:0-28392 GCA_029593785.1 Cabassous unicinctus
CCCCCCCTCATTGTCCATCCAGTTTTCTACAGCCAGAGGTCTGAGACTGAAAAGGACTTCTCAGAGAAGGATTCAACCTGGTTAATGATGCCTGTAAGACTCTTCTAGCTGTCCTGAGGATGGGAATATACCTGGTAAGCTAAAGCTCTGTGGAATACAGATTCAAGAAGGGACATGTTATGAAATGGACAGCAAATTTCTCATAGAAATAGTGGAAATCAATGAAAAACTTGCAGAAGCTCAAAGTGATACTGCAAAAAGAAGCTGAATAGGTTGTCAGAGAGGTTTGTGGTGTGCCACAGTGTTAGCAGGCACCAGCTTGGCAGTGAACAAGAAAGGCATGGGGTCGATGCTCCCATGGCTGGGCCCAGTGGCAGGCGGCAGGGGCAGCAGCTGGGTTTCTGGTCTGTGGCATGAGGCCCGGGCAAGCACAGGAGTCTAAAGCCAGAGCACACACCCGCTGCCAGCACCCTCCAAGGGAAGGGAGAACAGACCCCAGCTCCTGCAGTCCCCGCCCCGGAGCATGTGGAAGCTGAACCAGAGCAAAGTGCTTATTTACACTCGTGTGAGGAGGGGAAGCTGCCACCGCCACGCAGTGTTTGCAAACTCTCCAGATGCTGTTGAAGCTGCTCTGCAAGTTAAGGATCCTGTGTAGCGCCTGAGGAGCTGTATATAGTTCATGAGATTGTTTCTTCCCCACCTGGATCAAAAGAGCCTTCATAAGGACCAACATTGCTTCATCTGGATAGATATTTCTTACAGGAGTTAAATGCAGGTTCCCAACTCATGTAAAATGGAGTTGCCTCTCTTAAGCATCTAAGTATGGTTACTAGCTGAATGCTGAGCAGTCCCTTTTCTGTAGTATTGGTGCTTAGCTGACTTTCTATTTTTTAAATCTCGAATGCTGTGGTTACTCTAAACAGCAGCTCCCTTAGATATCACGGTGAGAACTTTTATGTGACTTCTGAGTTACCTGAAGAAGCTGAACATAACTAGTGATTTTCATCCATGAGCAATAATGTTGTTTCAGGATGGGCTCTGTTGAAAAATTTAAGTTGATCCTTCATCTGTCCTGCTCCCATGCTTTCCAATGATGCCTAAACTAATTTTTCTCTCTGTGATTTTATCTGAAACATTTTTTAACGTGGAGGAAAGATGGAAGACTAGAGTGAACACCACACCTTCACCTAGTTTCACTCATTGAGAACACTGCCACTATTAGGGTGCTTTTTCTGATCCTTTGGTTTGCTATTTCTGTTTTATATTACTTTATTAGGGTATCTATAGTTTAATGTGCCAGAAAAAACTTTGCTGTAGAAAAAAAGAAAAATTTTGTTCATTGTGACAGTTTAGTCATACTCTAAATTTAGTAAATTCCTTTGAAAGGACTGATCTTTCTTCCAGAGCTAACTTCTCTTAGAATTAAATTTTAAAATTTATGACAAGTCTACCATAAAACTTCTGCCTAGTTCTTTTCTTGGGAGAGAGACAGATACTGTGAGATTTATATGCAACTAACAATTTTTTTCAACTTTTATTTTAAGGTTCAGAGAAGTAGGACTTAATACATGAGCAGGATTTAATGGATCTGTTAAATTTCTTATCATATTAGAAAGAAGTTCTCAATTCTGTTTCATTTTTAGTCTTTCAGCCCCTATACCCTTCAAAAAAACCAATTAGCAGATTTGTTTTTAAACATGCAGCTTTACAGTACACCTTGCCTTATTCTAGAAAGAATGTAACAATATCTGTTGTGTTTAACTTCCTTGGAAATCAGGATAAACAATTATAATTTCTATGGCCTTATGTTACTTTTTACAAATAAAAAAAGAGCTTAATATTAGTTCTGCATGTTTGAAATGTGAGGTGTTTAAAAATCATAATTTAGGTTTAAGGGCCTTTTTAAACTATTAGCCAAATAAGTTTACCATTGTAAAAAATAAATTTCTCTGATCATCTCTTTGGGCCATTGACCTTTTTTGTCATACATATATGTCTATTATGTAATAAAATAGAATGGCAAAATTTAAAAAATATAGAAAGAAAGACATGGCCCATGCCTTCATGGAGTTTATGTATTAAAGCTCCACATGTCCAAAATGGAATTCATGAAATTCCTTCTCACCCTTCTCTAGGATTAATTCCTAAACTTCTTCCCCCACAGTTACCTGCTAAGGTCCAGCTAAACAGGAAGAGTATAGTGACCATTTGAGCAAAGCTTTCCAACAGGATGCCTTTGAAAAAGCCAAGGAAATTTTTTAACAAAGATGAAATACTTAAAACCTATAAAAGATAAGGTTAAAGAAGATTCCACTCTAATGGTTGCTAATTTAAAAGTTTTGTATATAAAGTTCTTGTATTTTTTTAGAAAGGAATATGTAAAGAGTCTTATCATCATTTGTCATCTGGGAATTGCAAATTAAAACAATGAGATAAAATTTGGTTCTATGTATCTATCCAACTGATTTTAAAATAAATGACAACAAAAAACCTGCACATGCATGATCATGCCATTTTCATTAATTATCACCAAAATCTGAAAGCAACCAAGATGTCCTTCAACACGTGAATCGATCAACAAAGGTGGTACAGCCATACAATGGAATAGTATTATTATTGTTTCTTTCCTTTTAAAAAAGAGTTTCATTTTGCTCTATCTTCTCTGAAATTATCTAAACTTAATCTTCCAAAGTTTTTACTAAAATTTCCAATATTATTTAATAAATCCAAGTGCATTCTCTTTCCTATCTGCACATTTCTGATATAGCATTCTTTTCTATTTATGGACTGGAGATGAGTTTTTTTTTTTAAATATATATATATATATATTTTATAAGATGCTTAGATTACATAAATATTACACAAAAATTACAGGGATTCCCATGTTCCCCACCTCCCCCACCTCCCATAACATCCCACATTAACATCTTTCATTAATGTGGCTCATCACCTGCAATGGATATACACATCCTGGGGTTTTGCCACTAAGTATGGACCATAGTTCACATTGTAGACCACACTCTCTTCCACACAGTTCTGCATGTTATATGCTTGGAGATCAGTTTTATTATGCCCTTTTCCTCTTTTATCAATAATTTATTGAAATTTAATTTATTTCAATAGTTCATTATAAGATTTTTATTCCATATGTTCCTGTACTCCCAGGTTATTTCTTATCCAAGTATTTGCTTATCCTTCATTTATCTGTATTTTGTTTTGCATATTTCCTCAAAATTTGTAATATTGATAGTATTTCATTACTACAAAAATGTCACAAGGAAAATAACTAGAGAATTGGTATATGTTGTCAAGGTTTCTTGATTTGTGGAAAGACCTGGAAGAAACCCACATTTAACCATATTATTTTTATACATCTCATATTGGTCAATTTATTAAAAATACTTTTTATCACTTCATTCCAGGCAACATTAAGACTGGCTGATATCCCCAGGAAATTTCTATATTGAAAACAGACTAGGCATCTCACTCTCCAGGTTGTGGAAATTCTGGTAACCCTCCTCTCAAGTTGCACCTTGTCTCTAAGATCACAAAAGTTCATGTCCCTGAGCCCAGAAGCAATGCCACACAACTCAAGTAAAAAGGCAGTCGCCATTACAGTCATGGAGTAAAGAAAGAGGCCAATAATTATTTTCTTGGGATAAAGACAGATACTGTGAGATATATGTGCAAGTAACAATTTGTTTTCAAAAATTTGGGTTCTGCAAAATGGAGATCCACCTTCTTCCACATCAACCTTCTCCAGATATTTAAGTACCCTTAAGACCAATTTCCCCCTTTACATCAGGACAGTGGGCAGCTCTTGGGTCTGAGAAGCCAGTTAATGGTGCCATCAACTCAAATCCTGGAGGCTGAATTCACAGACAGGAATCTGGTCTGAGCCACCTGTTGCTGTTCCTCTTTGGGAATGCAGGGAGGGGAGGGTTTTAGGAGCACTGGAGGCCTGTCCTCCTGCTCATATGAACAGAGCGCCTCCATGCATTCAGCCTGGGGTTGATGATCCAGTGACTCATGAGAGGTGCTTGCTTTGTGCAGACAAAGCAGGCAGTCTGTGAAAGTAGGGCAGGGCAGGGTAAGGTCTCTGATGGGAGTACCCCCTGCTTAACATTTTCCCCATCCCACACACCCTTGCTCTGTGCCCACTTGCTGATGGAGCTGGTCTTGCCTCTCCTTAAAGGTGCTGCAGTACTGCTCCTACAATCTGAGAACTGCTTTGGTCTGCTCTCTACCCTTGACTCCCATCCTAAGCTTTGAGGCAGAATCTTCACAGGTATGGCACATTAATTCATGGTGGGCCTCCTTCTAAGGCATTGTCACAGATGAGGTAGTTTTCTTATATTAATGCTCAGAAATGATTCCTAACATTATCCCCTTCTGTGATTGTAGACCCTGAGGAAAGGGTGACCAGTGACCTGGGTTGAACAAGACATGGGCTTTGTGGTGTGCAGACTCCATGATGTGGACCCCAAACACTACCCTGTGGGGTGAGAGCAACACTCTGTGTTCACACTGCAGAACCCCTCACTAAGGCACAGATCTAGAGGGTGACATGAGCACAACTGAAGCCAAGTAAATCAGAGCCAGGCTGCGTCATTCCCACCACCCAGCACAGGTGAACCTTGGAAACACAGTGACTGTCACCAGCTCAGCCTCTTGTACCCACAGGGACCCCACATGCAAATCACCCTGGGGCCTCACAGAAGAAATCCCTGTCACAGGCTGGGCCTGTGTGGTGGGTCTTCATCCTCCAGATGGCCATGCAGATGCTGGGGCTCCTCCTCTACCTGCTGGCAGCTCCACTGTATGAGGGTCTTGGGGTTTCAGGAGTTCACAGGGACTTGATTGTGGGGTAGGACAAACTCACATTGACTGTCCTTGTCCCCAGGGATCCTGTCTGAGCTCACCATGAAGGAGTCAGTCCCTGGCCTGGTGAAGCCCTCACAGACCCTCTCCCTCAACTGCACTGTCTCTGGGGACTCTGCTATCAGCAGTTACATCTGGCACTGGATCCACCAGCATCCTGGGAAAGGGCTGGAGTGGATGGGGTTCTGGAGTGGGGTACAGTATATAACCCAGCTTTCCAAGGCTGCATCTCTATCACTGCTGATACATCCAAGAATGAGTACTATCTGCAGCTGAGCTCCATGAGCACAGAGGATACAGCCACTTATTACTGTGCAAGACACAGAGTGAGGGGAAGGCATTGTGAGCCCAGACAAAAATCTCCTCTACAGGAGGGAGATGTGCTGCAGGGGGTTCTCAGGACCACCTAGGACAGGATTCAGCCCCAGGAGCAGGTATAGGGTGGGGAAATGTTTCCTGTCAGGGTCTAGGGCTTCTTCCCCCCAGAGCCTATTTCCCTGGGGACTTGCCTCCCCTTGTCTGGGTTCTCCTTTATTTCAGTCCCCAGTGCAATGTCAGAAATATCCAAAGCCACATTTATTTCACTTCTAGAGGGAAACGAGGTCACTGCCCCGTCTCTCCATCCCCTTATTTTCACCTTTGACTTAGTTCCTAGTGTGATCTTTTGTAGCTCATTTGAACTAGTATGCCAAGTACCACCCAAAAACCACAAATATTCTCTGACTGATAATATCTTTCCATTCTTTCTAAAACTTAAACCCAAATTAGGGAAAGAATGAGAAATTAAACTTTCATTACTTCTTTATAAAATAGATTTTATATCATTAAGTTTTAGATTCACAGAAAAACTGATAAAAATACAGAGACTTCCTGTAGACCCCATATTTTTCTACTGTTAATCTCTTCTATATCCATGATGCATTAATGAAAACTATGTTATCATTAATAATAACAAATGATAGACTTTTTTGGATTTCACCCATTTTTCCATGTATGTTCTCTTTCTTTTATTGGATACAATCCTGTACACCATGCCTTTTTTAATGTCTAGAAGAATATGTGATTGTTGGGTCTTCTCCTTTGCCTGGTGACAGCCTTCCAAGTTGAGTGTCTCTCACTTGGGACATGTGTCTATAAGGATGGCTGTGATTGTTATGACTGACAGGGATTGATCCTTCTTCCTTCCTGGGTGCCCTATTCCAGGTGCAGCTGCATAAGTCAAGACCAGGAGTAGTGAAGCCCTCACAGAACCTCTTTCTCATCTACTCTCTCTGTTTATTCCATAGCAACAAGTATTTCCTAGTAACATTAGATTTGCCAGCTCTCTGGAAGGAGCTTATTGGTTGGGAAAATATGTTATTTTGGAGTCAGAAAATACAACCCATCATTTCAAAGCCACATTGCAACTCCAGGGACACTCCAAGAACCAGTTCTCATTATAGAAGAGCTCCATTACTGCCAAGAGTAATGTGATGTATTACTGTACTGGAGACACACATTTAGGGGATGGCAGGTTAACCCAGACACAAACCTTCCCTGCATGGCACAAAAGAGTGCTGAACTAAAGGGGCACTCAGAACCCATTGAGTACAGGGAACCAGCCCAAGAAAGGGGGAAATGTTCTGACAGCATCTGAATTTTTCTCATTGCCACAATTTAGAAAAATAATAGTAAGTTATAGTAATCCATTTCATTTCACTACAATAATCAAGACTGTAGTGGAGGGAAGCAGATGTGTCTCAAGTGATTGGATCCTGTTTACCATATAGGAGGTCCAGGATTCAATTCCCAGGGCTTCCTGGTGAAAAGTAAGCTGGCCCAAGTGGTGAGCTGGCCCACATGGAGAGCTGGCCCATTCAGAGTGCTGACCTGTGCAAGAGTGCTGGCCCATGAGGAGAGCTGGTATAACAAGATGATGAAACAAAAAGAGACACAGAAGAGAGACAATAAAAGATGCAGCAGACAGGGAGCTGACGTGGTGCAAGAGATTGATAAACCTCTCTCCACTTTGGAAGGACCCAGGATCAGTTCCCAGTGCTGCTTAAAGAGAAGACAAACAGACACAGAAGAACACACAGAGAGCAGACAGTGAGTGCAAAACAATGAGGGGGTGGGGATAAATAAATAAATAAATAAATCTTTTTAAAACAGACTGCAGTGGAGGGATAGATACATAGATTAATGAAACCAAATATGTGTGCAATGGATAAAAGAATTAATTAGATATAAAATAGAATGGTCAAACCATTTTTTAAAAATCTGATAAATTATACTTCACCCAAATGAAAATATATTTTAAAAGAGTCTTCTGAAAAAATTGAATAGAAAACAGGAAATTTCAAGAATATAATTAAAATATATATCCCTTAAAATAACTGCCTCAGGGAAGTGGATGTGGCTCAAGCATTTGGGCACCCACTTACCACATGGGATGTCCCAAATTCAGCTCCTGGTGCCTCCTGAAGAAGATGAGCAAGAGAGCAAGCTGAAGCAACAAGATGATGCAATTAGATGATGCAAAAAGGAGACACAATGAAGAGACACAATGAGGAAACACAATGAGAGATGCAAGGGGGAGAGAGGTGACTCAAGTCATTGGGTTGTTCTCTCCTACATGGCAAGTTCTGCGTTTGGTTCTCAGTGACTCCTAAAAAGAAGATGGGCACACAGCTAACAGACACAGAGAGCAGGCAGTGAGTGCAAATAATGAGGGGAGGGATAAAAAAATAAAATACATCTTTAAAAAATAACTGCATCAAAATATATACCATCTTTTACTACTCAAAAAAGAATGCAATACAATGAAACAGAGAAAAAATACAACAGACAGGAATAAATGAACACATGAATGACGGCTCAGTATATTAATGTAGAATAACCATATGTGCCTGTAATTTCTCTCCTATGTACATACCAGAAGTATTAAAAACAGGCATCAAATACTAATACAAGAACGGTTATAGCAGTGCTATTCACAGTTGTCAAAAGATAATTAAATTACAAAGGTCCATCAATTGATGAAATGATAAAAACATATGGTATATCCATACAATAGAATATTATTTAGCCACAAAAAGAAATGGAAGTCAGGTAAATGTTACATTATGCATGATCTTAGAAAACATTCTGCTAAATGAAAGAAACCAGACTAAAACTACCAATTGTATGATTCCATTTCTATGAACTATCCAGAATAAGAAGTCCATAAAGAGGAAAAGCAGATTAGTGAAAGTCAGGGCCTGGGAGAGGAGGGAAATGAGAAGTGACTAGTTAGTGGGTACAAGGTATAATTTAGTGTGATGTACATATTTTGGGACTAGATAGATAATCTTGTGAATGTACTGAATGCCACTATGTTTCACACTTTTAAATTGTTACTTTTTTGTTATATTAATTTCATCTAAATAAAAAATAAAATATAAAATTTCCACATCTGCACATGAAAATTTAAAAGATCCATTAAAAACAGTGCAAACAAAAAAAATATATCCATTAAAATTTAGTGCCTACCAATGCACAGTCACTTGAGCCATAAAGGGAGAGTGGAGATCTGACTCTAAGCTCAAGGTTAGTGGTAGTTGTTGGAGGGAAGAAGGGCTGTGACTGTCATGAGGCACTTGGGGGAATTGGTCAATTTCTACTTTCTGACTGGTTGGGAGCAACAATGATGAAAAGCTCTTAACAATTCACTAAAATGTATAATTTTTGTTCCTCTGGGGTCATTCTCTTTAAAGAGTGAAAAAAATAATGTAAAATAACAATAAAATATAGAATATGTCAAAGACTTATCTACTGATTCAGCCACTCCCATTTCTTCTCTAGTGCTACCAACTTGCAGCCTAGAGAATTTGGCACTTTTAAAAGCTGAACATAGAAAAGTTTATAGATACTGGCTCCTTTCCCTTCCATAAGCAAGCCCAGTGATCCATTGCATCAATCATATTATACTGTTTGTGCCTTGTGAGTAAGAATTAGCAACTTTAGATTTATTGGTAAGATATTTGTGTATCTGAAGGTGGGAAATAAATAATACAAATTGCAGGGGCCTTCCACTTATGTGAAATTTCTACGCATCCAGTGGTGTGAGTCTTGCAAAGGTATCCCATGTAAGGTTAAGAATAAACTTATTCATTTATTTAGTTTTACAACCAAAAAAAAGAAGAAATCCAGGTGAACCAATTAGGATTTGGTAGACAACATATTCCTCACTTTTTGTTCTTCTTCTGACCTATTTTTTATGTGACCTAATATGTTGCTAGTTTTGCATGGGGACCTAAATTAGAGATGGCTCTGCCAAAGGCATAGGCTGCCATGCAAGCTGCTCTTCCACTTGGTCCAGAGAAGCCATCAGCTCCAATAGGCAGAAGTGTGAGGAACAGAGAGAGATATTGTGAGGAGACTTTGCCAGGCTTATTGAAGTGAATCACGATACAATTATAATGTAAAATAATTGCCTGGAAATAGTAATGTCTGCAGGTGCATTTCTATATGCATTCATTAGTTATGGCAAATGGTTTAGCTGGATTAAGTACTTGGAAGAAACATTGTTAGAAAAGTGATGACAAGGAAGTCTGTGAGAGAATAATGTAGATAGTCATTTATGAATGTGCAAAATGAAGATATTGGTGTAAGTGGGTGTTCAAGAATGAGTGATCTCATCAGAGGAGGACTTTAAAAATTGAATGATTAAGATGATCCAATCTGTGAGTACAAGTATGCCTCTTTCCACACACTATCCTTTCGTGTCTCTATAAACTCAAAACAGTGGACAAGATGTCAGTGATAGAGATTATGGGATGGATCAGCTTGCTGAGGGCAAATGAAATAGGAATTGCTAGTGAAAGAAACTAGTTATAAATGCCAAACAACCATATAAGTCAAATAAATGATTAATAAAATTGTTTTGAATATTTCTCCCTTAATATGTTCTGAACAAGTTTGTGTGTATATCTTTGCTGGCTTGCCTCTATTATCATCATCATATGGCATAAATTATATTAACTTTACATTAGAATATTTAAGTTAAGGGACATCAAGTGTGTCTTTAGAGAATATCATCCAGGATCTTAAATTTTCTTTCTGTGAAAAGGCTAGCAAACTATGGATTGTAAGTGAAGAGTATATCATGTTAAAATGAAGTTTGACTTTATCATTCCATTCACTAATTGGTTAATCTTCCCTGGGTATAACTGGATTGCAAAAATTAGTCCCCGCTTACCTGTTTCTTATCTTTATGAATATTTTCATACTATATTGGATTTATTTGGAAGTTAAGCATGTTTTAAGGAAAGGCATATGTGTTCAGGGTTGAAAAGGGCTAGACAACTTACTAAAATTACAATCATGATGTTACTGCTGAGGAATGACATTGGGAAAATGGAAAAGTTGGCACCAAACACCCTCCTCCATATATACTTCAAAAATCAATCAGAATCCATTATCAACAACATTGTCGGGGAATATATACATACTATCTATTCCATTTTTTATTTCACACATCTATATATACACACACATATACATATATAGAATGGCTGAGGTAATTGTGTGATGATTTCCAAAGCCATCCTTGATTCTTGACTGCATCTGAATCCCTGACAAGCTCATTCAACACATTTCTGTCTGCAAATAGAGGAAACTGGGCTTGGTGAGGGGTAACCCAGGGAGAGGACTGTGTTCTCCAAGGGATCAGCCAGCATCCTTCTCCCAGGGTGCCCCTAAGACATGAACCTTCCCTCATCCCCTTTCATTTTACATACAGAGTTATCTCCTAAGTGCAAATTACCACATGGGCAGACAGATGAAACCACAGCACACATTTACTTAAATTTAGGTTCCTTCTATGTCTGGAAGCACATTTTCCTGGCATCATGGACCTCATGCACAAGAATAGGAAAGCCTTATGGTTCTTCCTTTTTCTGTTGGTGACTCCCAGATATAAGTTTCTCAGGGATTCAGACAAGAAGGTAATGGGGATGATGCATCTGACTCCATGATTCATTGTGGTTCTCCTTGTCCTCAGATGTCTTGTCCCAGGTGCAGCTGTAGGAGTCAGGACCTGGCCTGGTGAAACCCTCCCAGACCTTGTCCCTCACCTGCTCTTTCTCTGGATTCTCTTTAACCAACTATCATATGACCTGTATTTGCCAGGCTGCAGGAAAGGGGCTGGAGTGGGTTGGTGTAATATGGATAGGTGGAAGCACAAAATATAACCCAACTCTACATTCCCAACTCATTATCACCAGGGACAACTCCAAGAAAGAAGTTTATTTTAAGCTGAGCAGCCTGAGTTTCCAGGACACAGCCACATATTATTGTGAGAGATACACAGGGAGGGGAATTCAGGGTGAGCCCAGACACAAACCTCCAGTGTAGGTTAGAGAGGGCTGGGCTGCAGGGGCAATTATGACCACCAGGAGGTGAGAAAGGGCCATCTTCAGAAGCAGGTGCAGAGATGGACAGGGGTTTCCTGGCCTTGCCTAGGGTTCCCTCTTCTTGCTGCACAACATGTAACCCACTGAGAACCTGCACTTCTTCTTTTCTAATCAGTGCTATGATGTATGCAAGATTCAATCTCAGAACTGTTTTTATGGTATTACTTATGTGTGTAAATACAAATCATATTTTAAAATATATGTAAACTCTGGGAATTTGTCCTCATCTTTTCAATATGCTCTAAATTGTGAACCAAATTTGCATGTAATATTTTTGTGAATTCACCTCTCCAAACATAACACTTTTCTGAGAATGTCCTGGAAAAATAATACTATTACCTTACTCACCAATATGGCACTCTCTGGAAGCAGCATCTTAGTGCTCCACTTTCATCCCTCCCTCTCATGTGACATCAAGGATCAGGTCCTTGCATTATATTAAGCCCCTTATAAAATATGATTCACTTATATACAATGCAATCTTTGTATAAGGCACTCTGGTTTTCAATGCAAATTAATATATATATATATATATATATAACAAAATATTTATCTATATATCTTTTAATATGGATTGGATATATATATATATTCAGGGCTAAAGAAATCTTAATAAATAACATTTGATTGTACACCACACTTTAGTGACAGAATGTTGGTATGATGAACCAATCAAAATGAATAATTTGTGATAGAATAAAAGATAATTAAGTAATATGCTCTTGGAAATTACCAGAGGTGAACACAATTAGAGGATGTAAATGCAAAGTTGCAAGGGAGAAGGAAAAGGTGGTGGTGGGTTTTATGTTGAGGATAAAGAAGATCCATTGTATGGCTTTTTATTGAAATCCACTAAAGCGTAAAGATGCTTGAAGGGAAGAATGCAATTTTATCTATTAACCATTTTTAATTTGTGACTTGAGTGTAATTATCTCCTATATTTGCTAGATATTTTAGTTAGCAAATATCTATGGCTTTGGAAAAAATGGAAAGGAGAAAATCTATGCTGTGTAGATAAATAATCACTTCAGTTATCCTCAGTTGTGCCACATTAGAGATTACAATCCAGTATTTCAATAGTAAAATTTCCGTAGCCTAAATGTAATTATCCCCAAATCTTTACCCATCTCTTCACCAAAATCTGGAGGGCCAAATCACCACCTCCAGGGAAAACACAAAGAATGCTCTGTATCAGCAAATGGACAACCTGAAATCTGAATACAGAGTCATGTATTTCTGTGCAAAAAACAGAGTGAGGGAATGGCCATGTAAACCCAGACAAAAACCCCCTGATGGACAGCCATGAGGTGTCACTCAAGACTCACCGAGGACAGGGGGAGGTGCAGAGGGACATTGAGGGATGGTTTCCTGCCAGGTCTGTGACTTCCTTTCCATCTAACAGTTCCCCCAGGAAACATGTCTGGATTTATCATTCCGTGCTTACAATGAAGTCTCTGAATTAGGAAAGTGCTACTGTAATATATGGAAACATTTTCATACATACCCCGTTATGGAGGCAGAAATGCCTTAGCCAGTGGTCACCTGTATCAGAGTTCTGGGAAGCCCAGGGCAGCCTGGTGAAACTTTTCTAGTCTAATCTTACTTCATTGAGATTCCCCAATTTAGAAAATCTTTGTTATTCATGTTAGTACCCAAAAGGGAGGATATGTCAGGGTCTATCACCTATAAATCCTAATATAATTTCACATCGGATTCAGCTCCTCAAACAAAAGTATTCACCTTAGACAGCACTGGTCTGGATGGCTGTCTGTTCTCCTAATCCATGTTCTTTTTCCCATTTCTTAAAGGCAGTGAGGGTGTGTTCAGTCAAAGTTACCCATCAAATGCATCCCATGTTTCCCATGAATCAGTCTGCTTTAGTATTGTTCCCACACTCAGTCATTTACTGGAGTAGCCCTCTAGTAATTTTGGGCACAAACAAGGTGATGTTTTCAGAGACCATCAACTGGACTGACCCTGAGTCTATTATGTACCTGAAGTTGGAAGTATGGAATGTGCACTTGGAGCAACATATGCTTTATTCCTTTTTTTTAACAAATCAATTTTATTGATATGTATTAATAAAGCATGAATCCATCCAAACTGCACAATCAATGGTATTTGGTAAAAACACTTCAATCATTCTTAGAGCACTTTCATTATTCCAATAATAATAACAGATAAACAAACAAAACTCATCACTTGTTAGTCACTCAATGCTTCCCCTGATGTACATAGCTGCTATTCTTTTCCTTATCTCTAGTACATTTCTATTTATATTTTGTAAAAGCAGTCATATCCAATATCACCCATATTCATATTTTACATGAGGGTTTATAGCAGCCACATGTTACATTTTATAGCTTTCCTTCTAGTAATATATATTACCTTAAACTTTCCCTTTCAACCACTGTCATACCCATATATCTCTGCTTGTTACTAACACCATGATAGGCTTTCACCATTTCTCTTCATTTCCAAAGATTTACAAACAACCTTTTAAACAATTCTGAATAAATTAACCCTCAACTTTCCATTCTCTACCCTCATTCTATTTATGGAGACCTATATTCCAAGTATTAACTCCGTGAGTTTACACAATGTATTTAGTTTACAATAACGCAATCATAGAGTATTTGTCCTGCATTCACTCAATGTAATGCCCTCCAGGTTAATCTCTGTTTTTGTATCCTTCAAGACTTCATTTCTTCTTACTACTGCATAATATTCCATCATGTATATACACCACAATATGTTTATCCATTCATCAGTTGATGGATTCCTGCGCTGTTTCCATCTTTTGGCAATTATAAATAACTCTGCTATGAACACCAGTGTGCTGATGTCTGTTCATGTCTCTGTCCTCAGTTCTTCTGGGTATATACCTAAAAATTGTTTTGTCAGATCACATGGAAAGTCTATATTCAACTTCTGTAGGAACTGCCAATTTGTCCTACACAGCGGAGGTACCATTCTACAATCCCATCAACAGTGAATAAGCATTCCTATCTCTCCAGATTCTCTCCAACATTTACAGTTTTCTGACTTTTTAATAGCAGCAGGTATAATAGATGCGAAATACCTCATTGTAGTTTTAATTTGAATTGCCCTAATCACTAGGGATGTTGAACGTTTTTTCATGTTTCCCCATCATTTGTATTTCTTCTTTGGAGAACTGTATTTTCAAGTCTTTTGCCCATTTTTAAATCAGGTAGTATGTCATTTTATTGTTGAGTTGTATGGTCTCTTTGTATATTATTGATATTAAACACTTATTGGATATTTGATTGCTAAATATTTTCTTCCATTGAGTTGGCTGCCTTTTCACCCTATTGACAAATTCCTTTTATGTGCAAAAGTGTTTAATTTTGAGAAGGTCCCACTTATCTATTTTATCTTTTGCTGCTTGTGCTTTGGGTGTAAGGTTGAAGAAGCTACTGCCTACAACAATATCTTGAAGATATTTTCCTACCTTTTCTTCAAGGAGTTTTATGGCTATTGCTTTTATATTTAGGTCCTTGATCCATTTTGAGTAATTTTTTGTATAGGTAATGAAATAGGGGTCCTATTTCTTTCTTTTGGATATAAATATTTAGTTTTCACAGTACCATTTATTGGATAGACTCTCTGGAACAGCTGTGAAGGCTTAACTACCTTGATAAAAATCACTTGACTATAGATGTGACTTTCTATTTAATGCTTTTGCATTTTTCTTTCCTCACAGCTCTTCTTTGATATTTGGGTCAACTTGTCTTTAAATTTTCCAGCTAAATTATCAAAATTGGGTCAGGGGCTCACTAATGGGACACAGCTTTTCTCCCAAGGATTAGGATAGAGAGAAAGCCAAAAATAGATTGTGTCTATGCAATTTCCAGATAAGTAAACAGATGTCATTCATTAGTGCACCTTTCCACTGAAGTATTTCAGTCTGGGCCTTCCTGTGTTTCTGTGTTGAATCTCCAGAGTGGAGATTAAAAGTAGGCTTTGCCAGCAAAACTCACTGCAGAAAATCCCTCCTACTCCACCTCCCACTTCCCTTGAAATGGCTGACAGGGTGGAAGGTATCTGTTCCCCTTTCAGTCAGTTTCAGAGAGCCAGGGGCTTTACCCCAACTAATATTTTGATTTGGGGTACTGAAGCCTATTCTAGTAAGTGCTGGAGTTTGCTAACTCAAGTTTGTTGCTTTGGGTTCTTCATCTCTCTGTCCCTCACCATCCTAGGAGTTTTGGTGGAAGGAGAGGTGGATCCTGCACATCTCAAAGCCTGGAGAGACCACCAGATGCATTTCTATAGAATCAGGAAGTTTCCTTGTGTAGGGAGACCTGGAGGTGTCTCACTGTCTGTGAAAGCTAATAAAACTGTTGAATAGTGGGGTTATGAATTAGAAAGCTTTTTAGGCAACCTCATCTCAGCTACCTTCTACCATGTTCAGATATAAAGGTAATAATTCAATCCCCTGATAATAGTTTTTCTTTCTTATTTGGTTGAACATTAAGTTGAAGAAAAATGTTACTTTTTATTTATCCCGCTCTGTCCTCATATTATTCTGAATTAATCTGTGAAGACCAAAAATTAGTTAAAAATCATGTCCTCCATATTTTCTATACATATGTGGGAACTTCAATGTATTTTCATTGTGGGATGTGTTTGTTTTTTTAAATATATTGACAGTTTTTTTTCCCCTTCAACCTAGCAGAACTCTCCTATATTAATACTTCAAATCTTGTTTCTTAACACCTCCTCTTTCTCTTTTATGGAGCATTTATTAGATTTTTTTTCCAAGTTCTTCCCACTCTATCCTACTTAATTTTTAGACTCTTTTCTAAGATTTTTTATTTATTTTTTTCTTTTCAGTGAATATTGTGTTCTGTCTTACAAATCATCATTCAAATAATTGTCTGTTTTTCAGAATCATGTCTAAAGTTAAATATTATCTATTTAGATATTTTAGAAAGAAGTTCATAAAATAACATCTAGAATATAATTTCATAATTAAGAGTCAGGTTATACACAGATGGTTCATCTTTAGGGTGATCCTTAGTGCTTTCATTTGCTTAATAACCAAGATGAATGTATCAGTGCAAAGAAAAATTTATCAAGTAAAATAAAAATTATGGAATTTTTAAAAGGAACCATAGGGTTGCTTTTTCTTGATATCCTGATTTTTATTATTGCGAAGAAGAGGACAATGCAGTTCATCTATGCCTTATTCACAATGGGATTAAAGAAACAAGTATTGCTGACACTCAAATCTCATCCATATGAACTCAAATTAGGTACATTTCATTTTTCTTACTTGGAAGTCATGAGATTTTTAAAAATCTGTAGTGTTTTTCAAGTTACCTGAGCTGTAAATGCAAATGTCTTTTTCCCCTTCCCCAAAGATTTTGACTGGCAGAGAGTTAACAGTATTTCTTTTTGCACTCCCTTTTATTGTTCACTCATGTCTGCATTTCTACCTTAATTAAGAATTAGGGTTGGCTTTCCTATCAGATTCACTCTTGAGAGATATAAGGGGGGATATAAGCACCCTCTCAATTGGAGGTGGAATGGACATCACCATCCCAGACTCCTCAGGATGGGGGGAAGAACTATGGACTGGAGTGGACTTACTGATATTCTACTATAGACATATTGTGATTTAAGCAATGGTAGAAGTTGCAACATTGATGTGGAGCCAGTAGCCACTGGAGGGTCTGGTGGTAGGGTGAGGGAAAAGCTGTTGTAATAAAGGGGATTTTTGGGGATCTGAGAATTGTACTGAATGACATTGTAATTACAGATATAGGCCATTTCATATCATCATATAACATGCAGAACTGTGTGGGAGAGAGTGTGGTCTACAATGTGAACTATGGTCCATGCTTAATGGCAAAGCCCCAGGATCTATTTGTCAATTGCAATGAATGTGCCACATTAATGCAAGATATTTATGTGGAAGGTTGTGGGAAGTGTGGGAGGTGGGGCATATGGAAATCCCTGTATTTTTTGTGTAACATTTATGTAATCTAAGTATCTTTTTTTTAAAAAAAGTGCTTCCAATAAAAAAGAATTAGGGTTGGCTTTCCTATCAGATTCACTCTTTATTAATAATAATTTTTAAATAATCATATCAAAAATCCAAATATCAATTCTCCCTCCCTTTAAATATCTCTGAGATACGCATTGAATATTTTTATTCACAAGTCAAAACAATCTTTTTCAGAGCAAATATTTGTCATGAGACACATTTATTTTATGAGCCTCTTGAATTAAGAACCCTTTGTTTTTAAGAAATGGGTGTGCAATTGAAGGAGTGGAAGTATTATATTTATACCACTTATTGAATTTCATTCTTCTTCATAAGTAACCATATTCAGGACTCACATGATTGTTCTAATCACTACTTAAAAGCATCTGTGCAAAGAGTCTGGCCAACATTCTCCCAATACTGGACCCCATACTGGACAACAGGTTGGTTATTTGCCTCCTTCTCTAGTTGGGGAATTCATCACCATGGATTGCTGAAAGTCATGGCAGTAGGTGGGCATGACATGGGGCTGGCTCAGGGACAAAGTGGCTACGTCTTTTCCATCCTTGTCTCATTTCCCAATCTCAAAGAGGGGGATGGAAAAGTGAGATATGCATTATATACTGAAGGATCTGCTTCATCATGGTCCACCTTGGAAGAGTCTGACCTCCACAGAGTCTTCATGGCTGGGACATTTTGACTGACAAAAGTTTTCTCTCTTCAAGAACAGATTCATATTTCTTGAATTCTGAGTGTCATCACTGCTTCTTCCTTCTACAACAGGACTCTATTTTCCTGCAATTATCACTAACTTCCCAGTAAAGCACAACATTGAGGCCATGGTCACAGCTGGTAAGTTTCCATAACAGGCCTTGACCCTACTGAGAGCACCAATGACACACCATTTCACAGCCAAGGGAATATTTTCATTGTCACCTACAGACCAGAACATCCTGCCAGAAAGTTCTTTGTTGCGTCATCTCACCCATGCTACCTGTGCTTCTTATTCACGAAACCTATACTCCATTCTCTGCTACAATCAAACACATTTATTTGTATTTTCAATGTGACATTTCCATAATTAAAACTCTTCATATCTCCTTCACCACTTTTTTCATATTCCTATCCAGCTCCACAAAATAACATTAGTCCAGCATCATTCCAGGTAATTATGTTCTTTTGCTATATAATTCATAAGAAAGTGGCAAGTTCATTACAAGGTCACCTCTCATATCTACATCAAAAGAAGTATCCTCCAGCTGCATAGAGTGTAATATGTGGTCCTTATTTATTCAATGCAGGCCATTTGCCTCTCCAATTTCTTCTCAACACTTCTATACCAGCCTTCTATGACTGTGTGGTTACCTGGAACCTGGGTCCTGACTTCTTTTTAATACTCAAATTCTGCCAATTCCATTGGTGACATCAGAATCCAGGTAAAGTCCTGTTCACCTCACATCACTGCCTTCCCCACTTGTCCTCAGGTTAGTGATATATTTTCTTTAACTTGTTTATTTTTCACTCACTTGACTGATGTTATTAAGTAGCATGGATACAATTTGCTGCATTCAAGGTCTGTTCATGATAGGCTAGTGAGGAATACAGTTTTCAGAGCAAAAGTGATCTAAATCAATTAATGCTTGGGGAGGATACTCAGGTTGAGGTGGGTTGAATTGCCCCAGCCACACTTTTGTGGCTAGTCCCAGGAAGGACACAGCTGGTATTCCTTGAGCAATACAGGTTGTCAGAGCTGAGGTCTTATATTGGTGCTTTCTGGATCCATGGGGAAAAATAACACTAGCAACATGTATGATATCCAACAGCAGAGAGAACCTACGTAGCTGTGTACATAAAGTTGTCCCTGTGATTTGACTTCAGAAAATGGAGGAGGTAGCTCCAAACTTCCATCTCACCATGAAAAAATCATATATTTTCAGAACTAACTTTTCCAGTGACTGAATATGAGTATGCGTTTCTCTGGGAATAGTGACACATTGAGCTTATTCCCCAAGTCATATTTGATCTTTGTTTATATCTTTCTTCCTCATGAATACCTTCAGGTCCTTTCCTGCTCCCGAACAAGAAGTTGACTAGGTGAAAGGGCAACCCCATGGAGAGGGCTCTGTTCACAGAGGGCATAGCCAGTAACTTTTTCCCATGGGAGCCAGCACCCTGTTTCCAGGGCAACCCACTCTCTCCTTTTCACCTTTATATAAAATGTAACTCCCACTTGCAAATCACCACTTACAGAACCAGTATGAAACCACAGAACTCATTGACTTAAATCTAAGATCTATTTCAAACTAGAAATACTTTCTGGAAATCATGGCATAATTTCTAGAACATGAAAGCCTTATAGTTTCTCCTCTTTCTTGTGGCAACTCCCAGAGGTAAGAATCTAAGGGATTCAGATCAAAACATAATGGGGAGGGTATACCTGAACACATGGCTCACTCTGTTTCTCCTTTTATCTAGATGCTCTGTCTCAGTGCCAGCGGAAGATGTTGAGCCTATGAAATGAGTACATTAAAAAAAGAAATCCTTTAAATAAATAGCCTACATTAACACCTTAAAGGACTAGAAATATAAGAGCAAACTTACCCAAAAGTAAGCATAAGTAGAAATATAATGGATTCCAGAACAGACATAAATGAAACAGAGAATAGAAAAAATATTAGAGAAAATTAATAAAACTGAAAAATTATTTCTTTAGATCTACTTTGTATAGATCACATTTCCCATTTTGAAAACTTAATTCAAAACCACACTAATTTAAAAAGTGAAGTGTTTGTATAAGGATAGAATTATACACAAATAGAAAAGAATAGTGTTTCTGGATACAGACCCTTGCGTCTTTGGTCCATTAATTTATTTTTTACTTTATTAGAGAAGTTAGGAAATTTAGAGAAGTAACCATATATACACACAAATATTTCCCCTTTATTTCACATTAAAATATATATTTCATTGCTATTAATTGCTTCCAAAATGTTATGCTTCCATTGATTTTTTGTATGTAAAGCAACTATTTGATTTATGCAAATAGTCATGTACGATTTTAATAAAAATCTTTCAAATACCTGGTTTCTTAAGTGTGAACTTATTACTTTATTTTTCATTAATGTTTTTTAATTAAAGTATATCATTCATGCATGAATGTACATAAATAATAAGTGTATAGTAAAAGTTGTGAACTTAAAAACAAACATGCATATCATCATACAGGGCTCCCATGTATCACTCCACTACCAATCCCTTGCATTGTTGTGAAACATATATTACAAACTATGAAAGAGCATTATCAAATATTACTACTAACTTTAGCCAATATTTTACATTTGGTGTAATTTTCCCCCAACTCACCCATTTCTAATGACCTTGTATTAGTATTATACATTTGTTATAGTTCATGAAAGCACATTTTCATATTTGTTCTGTTAACCATAGTCCATCTTCAACCACAGGATTAATTGTGCTATACACTTTTATGTCTTTTAAAATTCATTCATAGTGCATACTGTGTCCCTTATTTTCCTAAGAGAGTTGTGCTGTCATCACCTCAATTTTAGAATTTTTCATTATCCAAAAGGAAAAATCCCATACCCCCTTATATCCCACACTTTTTGAATTGATATAATATCTTCTTTTGTATTACTGAAAAAATATTATAATTACTATCTATCATCCAAAATTACATCAGTTGCAATTTTCCCATGTATCACCATATTCTCAACACTTTATAAAAGAAGAACATTCTTATACTATTAAACACAATCATCATCCAACACCAAAATCACTGTTATACAGTCCTGTCATTATTTAGCTTCCTTTCAAGTGACATTTACATACACAGACACAATCATTTCTAAATCAGCAGTGTTACTGACACTTACTAATGTGTTACCATCTACTGTATTCACTTCCACAATTTTAGAGTAAGCCTTATTAAAAATACTACAGGAAGTGGATGTGGCTCAAGCAGTTGTGTGCCTGCCTCACACATAGGAGGTTCCTGGTTCAGTTCCTGGTTACTCCTAAAGAAAAACAAGCAGACAAGAAGCAGAAAATGAGTGCAAACAATGTGTGAAACAATGAGCAAACAGACAAGGGGGCCATCTTGCGGGGTAATACTACATGCATTAAGCATCAGCTCCAATTCTTAACCCACATTCTATCTCCTAGTAACATATGGTCTAGAGTTTATCTCTACAAGTTTATTCATTGTATTTAGTTCATAATAGTGAGATTAAACAATATTTGTTCTTTTATATCTGGCTTAATCAAACAACATAATCCTCAAGTTTCATCTATGTTGGCATATGTATCCCTATTTCATTTCTTCTTGCAGCTTAATAGTATTCCATATACATATATATTTAGCACATTTTGTTTATCCATTTCTCAGTTGATGAAAACTTGGGCTGTGTCCATAATTTAGCAATTGTGGACAATAATGTTATGAAAATAGCTATACAAGATTCTTTTTTGGTAATTATTTGCATGCAATAATGTTTTCCAACCTTTCACTTTTAACTTGATTGTGTCCTAATGTCTGAAGAGAACCTTTTGTAGACAGCATATCGATGGCTCATGTATTTTTATCTGTTCTGTCAGTCTACACCTTTTGATTGGGGAATTCAATCCATTAACATTCAGTGTTATTACTGTAAAGGCATTACTTGCTTTGTTCATTTTGTCCTTTGGCTTTCCATTGCCACATCTTACTATTCTGTGTCTTTTTACCCTTTTAGTTACTCTTACTAATAATCTTCATTTCTACACTCTTCTCCAAATCTCTTGCTCTTGTATTTTCATTTCAGGCTATAGTACTCTCTATAGTATGCCTTGTAAATTCAGTCTTTTGGTAACATTCTCTTTCAGTTTTTGTTTCTTGTGAAGACTTTAACCTCATTTTTGAAGGACAATTTTGCTCGATAAAGAATTCTTGGCTGGCAGTTATTCTCTTTCAGTAGTTTAAATACATCATACCACTTTTTTCTTACTTAAATAGTTTCTGAAGAGAGACAGGCACTATTTCTTTAGTGAGGTTACTTTGCATGTGGTGTATTTCTTTTCTCTTGCAGATTTCAGAATCCTCTCTTAATCTTTCATATTTGTCATTCTGAATTGTATGTGTCTCATAATAGGCCTGTTCAAATTCATTCTGTGTGGGACTTATTGTCCTACTTGGATACTGATATTTTTGTCCTTCATAAGAGTTGAGAAGTTTAAGGTCATTATTTGCTCAAATGTTTTCTTTTGCCCTTTTTCTGTTCTCTTCTTCTGGGACAATGATAATGCACATGTTTGTGAGTTTTGCATTGTCATTTAATTCCCTGATATACTATCCGATTTTTTCCATTCTTTTCAAATTTTATTCTCCTTTCTTTTCAAATTCATATGTTCTCTCCTTGTTTTCACTAATTCTGTTATCCATTAATTCAAATCTGCTGTTATATGCCTCTCATGTGTTTTGGATTTCATCCGTTGTGTCTTTCACTCCCATAAACTCTGTTATTTTTCTTTTCAGGCTTTCAAATTGCTCTTTATGCTCTCCCCATACATTCTTAATATCCTTTATCTCTTTAGTCATATTTTCCTTCAAATCCTTGAATTGATTTAGGAGATTTATGTGATTATCAATGATTAGTTGTATTGAATCCTGTGTCTTGTCAGGATTTTGGGTTTCTTACTTTAGCTGAGTCATCTCTTCCAGTCTCTTAATATGGATTGTAAGTTTTTGCTGATGTTGAGGCATCTGAATATGTTGGTGAATTTACTCTGATGGTCAATTTCTCTTTTGTGCCTAGTCATTTTGTTTCACAGCTCTTCTTTGATTTTTGATTCAATTTATTCAAAGTTTTTAAACTTTCTCTGCTAAAGTTGTCAAAATAAGGCTAGAGACTCACCCCTGGGACACAGTTGCAATGCAAGAGGTCTGAACATTTTTCTCCTTACTGTTTCCAAGTTGGCCAGCAGATGACACCCATTTAGAAATCTTTCCATCAAGGTATCACTTTCACCTTCCAATTGCCAGTGGACAGGTATGGCCATAGCTAAGATTCAAAGTAGACTCTGCTGGACAAACTCACTGAATATTGTTGCAGCTGTATCAATAAGAAACCCAAAATGGCACTCGAAGGAGCGGAGGAACCAAGCTTTATTACATGCATGGGCCCAGAGGAAAGTTCAGTTTCCAAATTCTGGACCCCCAGCCCCAGTTTTCTGGAGTTTTTATTGGGGTCTGCAGGCTCCCATTCATTGGCTAGTGAGTTGGTGGGTGGAATTTTTCCATTACCTAAGGCAACTAAGCAAGCACGGTTACAGAAGCAGAACTGCAGGTTATGAAATCAAGCAGGCAGGGTTACAGAGACAGAAGTGCAGGTTTCAGTTCTAAGTTGGGAGATTCTTGTCAGAAAAAGGGGAAGGGGTAGGCCTGCAGTGACTTTTCCTTATCGTTTCCCCCCTTTGATGCCCTTATAATTCCCATAGGGCATCATCTGTACTCAGGGGACTGTATCCCATTAGGGCTAGAATCTTGGTGGTAGTTGTGCATGATATCATTGTTTCAATGAACTTGATGAGTGCCTTTATCAAGCATGGACCAAAGATGGCTGCTATGAGCAAGATGAGTAAGGGTCCAGCCAGGGGCAAAGCCAAGAGGTCCACTGTCTGAGGTTCCAACCCCAGAACTCATTTAAGTGGTCCTTCCTCTTTTAGATTCTATCCCTAAGTTCTTTCACTTTGGTAGTGACTATTCCTGTCTCATTAACATAATAACAGCACTCTTCCCCCAGGAAGATATACATCCCCCCTTTTCCAGCAGTTAGCAAGTCAAGAGCTCTCCTGTTTTGTAGGGCTACTCCAGCAAATGAGTTAATTTGGTTTTGGATGGAAACCAAAGAATCTGCTACTCACTCTAGGTCTTCATTTAGTTCCTGTTCCTACCCCCATGGCCACTCCTGCCCCTATGAAGATGGAGGTAAGCATGGCCCTCTTAGCCCTTTTCTGATGGGGACTTATTTTCATTTCCAGTTCTGTGTCATTGTAGATTGACACTTCAGGTGCCAGGAACACTGGAATGCAGCTTCCTGTCCAGTCGGCCTCTAATCAACTGTAAGTGGTACTCCCACATAGGTAAAACAGTCCCTGGGGCGAGCACTGGGTCTGATTAGTTGACAGAACTTGTAGGAAGTGCCAAATTCCCCACTGGGTGGGCTGCTCCTAAAACAGGTTAAATTACCTTTTATGGTGTTTAAAGGGACATCGAGGGGTACAGGCCTAACAGGGACAGTTAGATTACAGATTTCTGTCTGCGTTTGATTTAATTACCAGTCAAAGGGAGCAGGGGTGCCTGAGTAGGCTCTCCTCCCTAAGGACAGGCATAACCAACAGTGGCTGTCCCAGGTTTGATCTCGTGGAAGAAAACATAAGTGGCATTAATCATATGCCTCACTTGTTGCTGAACAGAGGCCGTGAACTGTGTGAGATGGTAAAGCCCTGTCATATTTGCTCACTTGTACTCAGAGCCCTTAGCTAGTTGGATGAGGCTGGTTCTGACTTGTTCCAACTTTTCTTTCTGGGCTATATCCTGTACCCTGCTCCCATTGACATGCCTGCATGTGTATAATAAGTCCAGCAACTGACCTCTCCTGGTGTACCATAAGCTCTGCAGCTAGCCCTAGATTTTATTCAGGCCATCCAGAACTTTTGTCCCCTTTCCTCACAAACTGAGGCTTTGGATAACTTGTAACATTCTGCCAGCATATAGGTATGGTGGGTAAAGGAAGAGGAGGGTTCGTATTTCCCTGCGAGCTCCAGAAAATCCCTTCCTGAGGTTTTTAAGCATGCAGATTAAGATGGTGGGTTTTGACTGTGATGAGCCCATACCCTGTGTCTGTGGTGCAAGACAGACAAAGGTGGGGTGCCTCTTTCAAGGCCACTCAGAGGCCCACCTGTCCACACCCCTCACAGGAACTTAGGTTCATCTTAGCTAAAGTGTCCAGACTATTTTCCGGGTGGGCCATTATGCCAGATGGTGTAGCTGTGGAAACAGGTTGGGGCCCACACTGACCCTGTGGCACAGGCCGTGGGGCCACAAACTGGTACAATAAGTGCAAGCCCCTACAATCCACATTCATGCACACAATCACTCAGAGGTTAAACAAACCCTCCTGCAGGAATTGCCCTATACTGGAGACTCACCATGCGAGATCTCAGGAGGTGATCAGTCTCCTCTCCTGTCCAGAGATGGGCCTGATTGGGGCTTGGCACCCAGGTGCTTACCTTTCCAAAGTCTTCTGATACCAATCAGTTCATCTCTCTCTCTTGAGTCCAACTGGGATGTGGGGACGTGGTCTGTGTGGGTCTGCCTTAGAAGGAGATCCTGTCAAGATGACAGGAGGCACGTACCTCATTTGCTCAGATATTGCCATTGGCTGTGCCCTTCAGTACCAAGCCTGAGACACAATGGGCCTGCTTGGGTGGGTTTTCTCATCAGGCAACCAAATGTTGCAGTTGTCACAATGAGAAACCCAAAATAGCACTTGGAAGAGCAGAGGAACCAGGCTTTATTATGCACGTGGGCCCAGAGGAAAGTTCAGTTTCCAAATTCTGGGCCCCGAGCCCGAGTTTTCTGGAGTTTTTATTGGGGTCTACAGGCTCCCATTCATTGGCTAGCGAGTTGGTAGGTGGAATTTTTCCATTACCTAAGGCAACTAAGCAATCATGGTTACAGAAGAAGAACTGCAGTTTACAAAATCAAGTGGGTAGGATTACAGAGACAGAAGTGCAGGTTTCAGTTCTAAGGCGGGAGATTCTTGTCAAAAAAGGGGGGAGGCGGAGGGCTACAATGACTTTTCCTTATCATTTAAACCACTGTATATGGTCCACCACATCTTCCCTGTTCTCAGGGATGAAAAATTCTGTTGTCCTCTGAATTGGTTGCAGTGAGCCACAGGTTTTATCCAGGCTGTTCACCTTGAGTGTTGGGGATGCATGCTATTCTTGGCCATGGAAGTTGAGAATTCATGGTTTTTATTTTAGCTTCTTTGTGTCTCTGTCTCTCACCATCCTGGAGGATGTGTAGCACTCTTCTGCTCTGCAGACCCCCAAAGTAGCTCCTTTGTTTTTGTGAAAGAGTTGAGCACTGCCTATCTACTCTGACACCTTCTTACTGAAAGTAACTGCTACCAGTGATTTCTTACAAGAGTGCAAAAGTTTTCAATGGGAATGAGTAGTTTCTTCAAGAAATGGTGCTGAGACAGCTGGCTATCTACATGCAAAAGAATGAAGTTGTGTCGCTACTTCTTACATATTTTTATTGAACTTGGATATTAATGAACTTGAATTTTTCAAAGGAACCTTATATATGACAGCAAAACCTTAAATAAAAAACTGAGATAAACTAGACATTATGAAAATCAAAAACTTCTGAGCATCAAAAATTATCAAGAAAGTAAAACTGAAATATCTGGTAAACATATGTATCATTATTTTATTAGGTGATAGTATGCAGATGGATGTCTGTGTAGTTTGTTACAAAACACATACTCACTCACAAACATATTCTTTCAACTCAATGAAAAGAAATAACCCAATTAAAAAAGAAGTAACCCAAACGGCTTCATTAGTCATTTCTTTAAAAATGGTACTCAAATGCAAAGAATCAAATGAAAAGATGGCCAACATCCTTAATCATTAGGGAAATGAAAACCAAAACAAAAATGAGGTACAACTTCTCATCCACTAGGATGATTATAATAATTTTTTCATAAAAATGAAGATTAGTGAGAATGTGAAAAATTTGAATTCTCATAAATAACTGGAGATTATGTGAAAAGGTTCACTCACAGTTCAAAACATTTTAGCAGTTTCTAAAATGTTAAAGAAAGAATTTGCCTACAAATTCTGGAAAATAACGTGTTCTGGAAAGGATATTCAGAAATGATCAGCACTGAATGTGAATTTCCCTCAACTTCCTTCCCGTGTGTTACATATCAGTTTTCAAACAAAACCTCCTTTTGTCCAAAGCCTTGTAACCTTTTTGCTCTGCTACAAACAATGGCTTTTAGTCTTTTATGGTGCCTTAACAATAAAAGTAGCAAATAAACCTCACCCGCAACCTTTTGTATGTGATGTACAAATAGATCTAAATTAGAATGTAAGCTACTTATTATTAAAATCCAGGAAGGTTGTCTTTTTTCCAGCTTATTTCCAATCACCAAAGCCCTAAGAATCTGACACTGAAATTATTAATAACTGATCACATAGCCATGGGCTTACAGGTGTACTTGGTTCAAGCACAGTCCCAATCAGCATCCCCCTTCTCTTGGCCCTCTCCTGGACAGTAAATCCCTGAATATTGACATATCCATGGGCCATAAATCTGGTCCTGGGGTGTAATGATGGGCATCAGAAAATGGGAGCAGTGTGGGGAGACCATTGATAATGTGACATAAACTCCCCTGAATGCATGGGCTTCTTATGGCTGCTGTGAACAGTTATGATAAACACAGGAATCAAAAGAACACATACTTTAATCTATCATAATTCTTGTATTAAAATTGAAATAAGATTCACTTGTCCAAAGTCAAGGTATAGATAAGTATATATTCCCTCAAAACAAAAGACAAAAAGAAGTATATATCCCCTCTATCTAGAGATTATAGGGGAGGATTTGTCACTTTCTATTTCAGCTTCTGGAGCAGCATTTTTTGAATTTCCTCACCCATGGACCCTTCACCTATCTTGAAAACCAGCTGTATAATATCCTACTTCAGCAGTTTTATTGTTTTGTTATTCTCCTGTAATCTAAGCCCTCTTTTCTCCATGTAAGGGCACTTGTCATTACATATAGGTTCCACTGCAAAATCCAGGACAATCTCATCTCAAAATCTTTAGCTTAATCACATCTGCAAACTGCCTCATGCCATATAAGGGGAAAATGATGTCTCCTGTTTAAGGACCTACATATCTTTTGGGATATTTATTAAGCCTAATACATCACCTCTGAGGATGAGTTCTTCAGCTGATCCCAGGAGCTCTTGGCCCCATCTTTTTTTTTTT